>CAVNZG010000092.1:195853-389853 GCA_963693315.1 Diogma glabrata
ATCCTCCGGCTCCAAGTCCAGGTTCGGGAACTCTGCTACTGCCCTTGGGCGGTACCACAAATCTTCCTTCGTCAAGTTTGTAAAGTTTGCAGGACAATTAAATAGGTGGTCTACATCGTGTTTTGTTTTGTTTATTTAACATTATACCCGTCGCATATTGCCACTATCTCATAAGAAAAAAAATTCGAGAAAACTCGTTATGATAACATCCAATTTACATTGTGTCATTGTTATTGCAACTTATTTATTTAAATATGGGAAGAATTTCAAAATGTCGTTACATTCTATTTATTTATTCGGGTGCTTGTGGGTACACTAAATTTTTTGTTTTTCCGTCTAGTGCGTACACGAATAAATCAATGATTTCCTAACGCGTCGTCCACATACAGTTGTCCATGTGAGAAGCACGGATTCTTCAAATCTAGTCCACATACTTGCAGTAACTGTCCTTGTGCTTTGTTAATGGTCATTGCAAAACCGAGTTGACTGGAAACTAAACGTTTGAATTCCAATGCCATATCTGTTGGAATCATTGGAATACGTGACAACATGGTTCATCTTTCGGTTCGAATTTTCCATTTAAAATTGTAGCTTCAATGACATTGTTCATCATCTTTTTCACCGAAAATTTCAAAAAAATTTGTGCAATTTCAAAGTATTTGGCATATTTGGAATTACAATGTGTGTCACAACAACACATAAAAACCTTTTAAGACCTAGGTTCCACACCATCATGCTTTTTAAGACGTAGATGGACGCAAATTTCTTTTTTTTTTTATGTTCTTTTTAGAGAATGGAAAACTATATAATAAATCCTTTCACATAATAATGTACGACAATATATAGGGCAATATTTCATAATAGGATGGAGGAAATAAAAATTAAATACTTTTTTCTCCGATAGATAGCAAATATAAATTTTGCAGACTTATTTCAATCAGCAAAGTGGCACTTTTCCTGCCTAGGCAGCAAAGCAAGTACTTTGCTGCCTAGGCAGCAAAATAATTAGACTTCATAGAAATAAACAGATATTGCGATTAAAAAAAATATTTTTTTAATCGATTTTTTTTTTCATTTTTAAAATTTTGCTTTATTTTTAAAGTAATAATTATTAAATTACATATCATTGTAATTAATCGGAGAAAAAATTATATGTTCAACTCGGCAGCAAGGTAGATTGACTGCCTTGGCTGAATTCCTAGCCTCGCTCGCTCGGCTATGAACTATCAGCCGCGGCAGTCAATCTACTACTTTGCTGCCTAGTTAAACAAATAACTATTTTTTTTCAAATTTGCAGGAACAAAGCTAAAATTGGGTTACTAATTATCCTAGTGCTAGAAGCATATAACAAGATCATGTAACGCATTGTTTTCCTCAATTCAGCATATGAAATAGTTTTATGGAAGCTCATTTCTTCGAGCAAGCAAAAAAGTTCATTCTTTAAAAAAAATAAAAAATTGCGTCAATAAACACCTTAGAAGCATGTTGTTGTGACCTTGTTCCTTTGGGACCTTGTTCTTAAAAGGTTCTTATGTGTTGTAAAATATCACTTATCCCTATCACTTATCCCCTTATATCAGTATCCCCTTATATCTTACTGCCATTGCCAGTGGTATACGATATCTCAGGTTAACTGATTTGCCAATAGCAGGTACTAAAGTACGTGGGGTTTTCACACCCATAGATTCAAAATTTTAAATTTTACATGTGTTCCTGCGGGCGGGAAGATATATTAAATTCATTGGTATTAATGCATTGTTACCGTTTGCAAATCACTATTGCAAACGTGTTGACGGCGAAGTGCCACCATTTTTAATTAGTTTGTTCATCATGATTGCCATCCGTTTTTGATTATACATAAGCTATGCTTCTTTGTACATATATAGTATTTGGGCGAATTCCATTTCGTAATTTTGAGCTTTAAATCGATATAATCGATGTAATCAACTATCTTCACTTAGTTTTAGAAACATGTATTACATACAATTGAAAACCAACAACATATTTGATGTAGATAAAAAAATTTGAAAGATCATGATGTGTTAAATTCCAATATATGTAATTTTGATATATAAATGTAATTGTTTGTCAGATTATACTTTCATTTTTCAATTTCATAAAATTATGTTCAACGTAAAACACATTGATCAAAGCAAACCAAGTGTATAAACCGATATTTAAATAAAAACCCAATTAATATAATTAACAACATTTAGGCAAAACCCCTTAAGATAATTATAAGGGCCCTGGGGTTCCATTTATGTACATAATATATAGCCTATGTCCATCTGGAATAATTTACATTTCAAATAGTGAAAGAATTGGTTTCGGAGATTATCATATACGAACAAACAAACATTCATTTTTATATATATAGATAGATGATAGATTGAGAGCTAATATAATTTTTTTAACAATTTCGATATATTTTATTTTAGTTAGTTTGAAATTAGTTTAGATTTATTTAATTTTTGTACATGTACAATGTGTCAAATTAATTTGAAGTTTTGCTTGCACAAATGCTGTTCTTATAACCCTTCCACAAATTGCACAAATTTTAAAATTGACAGAAACAAATTTTGTTTTACCTTTCACAAATTGTATAAGTTGTGTGGATATAAGATCAGGTAGAAAGCTTCAACTACTACATCAAAATCCATACAATCGGAATGACGCATTTTCCGCTTGGGAATTTTGCTAATACTGCGTACGTATTAGCAAACTATGACGTATACCAGTCATTTTAGCGATCAACCTCGGAATGAGAGATAATAAGCTGAATTTTCGTATATACATTCATTTTGGTGTTCTAAAAGATGCCTCAAAAGTCTCATAAAATCTCGTGTCTGCGTCGTAAGTTATTCAAGGTCAAAAAGATACGTAAACGTAACCTCGGTAGGGTGTCGATTCTGATCGGTTTTGTCAGTTTTTTGTCTAATGTCTGACAAAAATTAGACAAAAGAAAAATTTGTCTTCTCTTGATTCATACAGTATAAAAACTAAACGAAAAACGTTTGTCTGAAATAATAACATACAGTTTAAATGTTTTGACGTTTGGTTATTTAATAACATTTTTACAATAACAAAATAAGTATCTGCTTAAACCACCGTTTTCTTATAAAAATAATCAAATTTATAAAAAGCTAAAATCTATATCGTCAAGAAATATTATTCAAATGATTAAATATATAATTGTAACATTTACCATCTTTTACAACTTTATTTAAAATAGTTTTAATATAATTTATTACAAAAAAAAACGAATATAATATTAAGGCCATTAAGGCTTGTCGACAAAATTTAGAGAAAATTTAGACACAATTGTAGAGCAATCCAAATTTAACGAAAACTTAACGAAAATGTTGCCAGGTTGAAAAAATACTTTTTCTATTTTGCGTCTAAAATAAAGTCATTTCGATACCCAAATGCGTATCGAAATGGCCTTCATTACGATACGCAAAGTTTTGTCTTTCAAGGTTGGTCACATTGGTCATACAAACGTCAGTGAACATTAAAACGAATAATTATGTAAATAAAATTAATAAGAATATCTAAATTAGTGTTAAATATTTTAATTAATTAAAATAATTAGTAATAATAACAAAATTTTAAATTGACTATTTTTTAATAAAATACATATTTTTTAAAATTTCAAGACAAAAAATGCAAAATAGAAAAAATAGTATAAAAAACTCGTTTCATAAGACGTTTTATCGCACTTATCCTTTAGAAAACTCCCCGCTGCGCGGGTCGTTTTTTAAACAGATTGCGTGCGATAAAATCGTCGATTATGAAACTAGTTTCTTAATATACTATTTTGGATCATTAGACAAAATATTGAGAAAAAATTGACAAAACCGATCAGAATCGACACCCAGAAAAGTTGTGCTTTCATATTCTCGACACATCCAGGACACAGATGAATATAAAAGAAAAATATGAAGGGGCTGAAATCTCAAGCTCTGAGATATCAAGATGGTCTGTGTAAAGGATTTTGATATAGTATTTGGCAAAAGGCTTTTACAAGGGTTGCATAAAAATCTGATTTTTTTTATTTTTAAATTTACTTTAATTTCTATAATTTTTGAAGAAATGGTCTTATATTCACTCTTCTGAAGCAGTGGTCCTAACTACTTTATATAAATCATTAGGTTTGGTTGTATTCTTTTGAGAGGCAAGGAAAGATAAAAGTAAAGTAACAGTTTTTAGTTACTAGATTTTTACTGTTCTAGCAGCGTGGAAAATCGTGTCTTGTTGTTGTTGTAGCGACGAGTTGTGGTGCTATTCTTCCGGCTCCAAGGCCAGATTCAGGAACTCTGCTACTGCCCTTGGGCGGTATACAGATCTTCCTTCGTCAGGTCGGTTGGTTTCTCTGGACAATTGAAAAGGTGGTTAGCATCATGTGGCGTGTCCTCACATATGGGACACTTGTCAACAATTTCATGGTCAATTCTACTCATGTAGTTATTTAAAATGCGTCACCAACCGGATCTTAACTGCGCTGGGATGGTTCTGGTGCTGCGTGGCAGTTTTACCTCTTCAGCAGCGACTTGTGGTGGTTTGCTATTAAGAACTCGATTCGGGGCGTAGTTCTTTATTGTGTCTTCAACAGTTTTGATATGTAGATTTTTCAACCCCCTCTTATACGTAGGCTCGTCGATGTTATTTATGTCTTCATTGCTCCTAACATCTTGTAGGTAGCATTTCGCAGTTCTTCTTATATCTTTAGGTGGTGTTGTCATGGATAAGGTGTCATTGCAGGGATGCTGCTCTCTATGACAGGACCAAAGATATTGTTTGGTAAGTATTTCGTTGTGTTCACGGACCGGCAATATGTTACATTCCTCGTGCAGGTGATCTCGGTGGGCCATCAAGTGACATCCGGTTGATGTACGCAAGGCTGCGTTCTGTGTTGTCTGTAACTTATTCCAGTGGGTGTCAGCGACTTGGGGAGTCCATATGGGAGCAGCGTAATTTATGAAAGGCCTTCCTATTGCTTTATATGCCGTTATTATTGTGTTTTTATCCTTACCCCACGAACTGCCCGCTAGAGCTTTCTGTGCGTTATTCCTGTTTTTAAGTTTTGTATTTACTTGCTGAGCATGAGCGTTGAATTTAAGTAGTGGATCGAATGTTACCCCCAGCAGTTTTGGATTTTTCACAGCAGGAATTAGTATGTTGTCAATGCAGATATTGAGTGTTGTATTTACCTCCTTCGTCCATGTGGTGAAAAGTGTAGAAGTGGAGTTTTCAGTGGACAATTTCAAGTTTTTGGTTTTAAACCATTCATTCAAGGTGTTGAGGTTGGTGTTTAGGACATTGGTGAGTTGTTCCAGGTTGTTTCCTGTTGCAAGAACCGTGCAGTCGTCTGCATATGACGTGATAGTTATTCCTTCCGGTGGTGCAGGTAAACTACTTAAGTAGAGGTTGAATAATGAAAACGAGAGAACTCCACCTTGTGGAACTCCTTGTCTGAGCACTCTCATCTTAGATCTAGAGTTGCGGAACTCAACGTATGTTTGACGGCCTCTTAGATAGTTGCACAACCAGCGTTTAATTAGACCTGGCAGATTGGTGTTGAATATGTCGTTCAGTAGTGCAGCATGTGACTCTGTGTCGAAAGCTTTTGACAGGTCAAGTGCAACTAAAATTGTTCTAGCATAGGGGTGTTTTTGGTTTAGACAATCTTGTCGAACACTGTTGCCAAACTGAGATATTTTGTTGCTGCTTTAGAGTGATGTCATCCGTCATGAATGGTGAGCGCATCTCGCATTTCGACAATCCTTGCATGAGTACCTTAAAGTTTGAAGAAAAATCAAAGAACACTGAGGTCTGAGAGTAAACGATCTCGAGAGCCATGGTAGCAGATTTGAAAATATTTTTGTAATAGATTGCATTTTTAATTTATTTTGAATTTTCCCAAATTTTCTAAACCCCACATGGAGGGATCAGTTTTTGTTGATTTGTAAATCTTTTTATTCTTGGTCTACGGACGGACAACCTTAAGTACTTCAGTCCCTGCTATTGACATAAGAGTTAACGTGATCTATAACAAACCTCTGTCAATAGATGTGAGATATCACTAATTAAAGTGATATCTTAGGGGGGCTGGCGGTTGAGCTGTATTCAATCAACGGTAGTGTTCTCAATGTAAGTTATGGAAGATTCCTTCAAGATGGCATGGTATTGCTTGCTCGGAAAAACGAGCTTATATAGAACTCTATGTCTATTTTTTTATTATTAAGGAAGAAGTGCGTCAAATACTCATGGACTATGCCAATGCCACTTATTCAGGGCTCCCGCTGAATCCATTTTTTCCATTTTTTTTGGTTCTTTCCATTTTTTTCCATTTTTTCCGTCATTTTTCCATTTTTTTAAACATTTTTTTAAAATACATATACACATTTTTATATTAATTAAAAAACTTTTCCATCGTTATTCATCAACCAGTTTTATATATAATGCAAATTCAGGGAAATAGTAGGAGAATATAGGAGTAGGAGAACAAATAATTAATTTATCGATATAAAGCTCGATAACCTTTTCGTCGATCAATTAATAGTTTTAGTAATTAAACCCAAGTAACTAAGGAAAAAGTAATTTGAATTATGCAATTCAAATATTTTGAAATTCGAATATGTTCAACTTTTGTGAGAGTAAAACTCCATTTCTCTTCTATATGAAGCGATGCTATTTGACGTTGAAATTTCATCATCATTTATCAGATCTACATAAGTTAGACATTGTTGTTTTTATTCAATTTTCAATTCTAGTGTATATTGTTTAGTTTGAAGTTTGCTCTACGAACACATATTTTACTGTTTTCCATACTCTACTGATCTACGAGTTTGGACGACAATCTCCAACTGATTGAGATGGGCACTAAACCAATTTATATTCTAGATTTTATTTGAATGGATATTTCTGTTTATATAAAAGACATTAGCTGCATTTCATGAAACCGTGTGATCCGGATTCGCATAAGTTTTACATGTAAAATGAGATCCAACTTTGTTTTTGGATCTCAGTTTACATGTAAAACTTAAGCGGATCCGGATCACACTGTTTCATGAAATGCAGCTAATGTTTAGGTACTTAATATGGTAATTAAAAGTTATTAATATGGTAATTAAAAGTTATAAACATAGTTTTAATTCTAATATAGATGTCCATGTATCATTATCTTTGTTTACAAGTTAACAGAATAATAATTAAATTTTAAGCACGTTTGGTGCTTTTTTTAGATGCTGTCGTTTTGAAAGTGAAAGAAAATGAAAATTGTTTCTTTGCTCTGTCCAGCACCAGCAGCCAAATTCTGTAATTGTGAAGCGGTGAAATGATAAGTTTTTTAATGAAAAGAAACGAAGAAATGTTTATCACTTCACCGCTTCACAGTTACAGAATTTGACTGCAGTTTTGTTAATTTTGCCTTAATATATAAAGAGCAAAAGCCGCTACCGAAACGTTGGCATCCACCTTATTTATTATAAAAAACGCTGAAAACTTAAATTAAAATATGGTTCTGTTAAGCTGCAGACAAATGTAATTTTGCATGGACATTTATATTAGAATAGGGTTGGGTTGCCAACTACTACAAAACATAAACCCGAATAAATCTAATGCAAACCCGAAGATTTCATTAAATATCATAAATTTCGATAAACAATCTCAAAGTATTTATAAAATATGGACTGAAAACCTCCTACTCCGATATATCAAAAACTTTGGTCTGTGGGAAGGCCGAAGGGTTTGGTATAGTGATTGATGAAGACTGAAATATCTGTCGTTTTCAATTTTCCCTAAAACATTTCAATGGCATACAGACGGACATTTTTGTTGAGAAAAACGTTGAGAAATGCTTGTACACTTGTTGAGAAATAATTGTACACATCCCCAACCTCAATTTTTTTGAAGTACCTTTTATTTTCTCCAACGAATCATTGTGGCCCAAGGTTGGCAAATATCATGATATTTATATAAATATCAAAATATCCGATATATATCAGATATATATCCGATATATATCAAGTTCTGAT
This sequence comes from Diogma glabrata, assembly GCA_963693315.1. Lineage (NCBI taxonomy): Eukaryota > Metazoa > Arthropoda > Insecta > Diptera > Cylindrotomidae > Diogma > Diogma glabrata. Next base: position 203,890 of record CAVNZG010000092.1, read on the forward strand.
ATTTATTTTTGAATAAATTGTTTATCTTAAATATTATACAATATAGGGCCCTTTCCACAATTCTATGCAGTGCATCACATTACTCCCTCGTTTCATACCTCTTTGCCTATAAACTAAATTCAGATATTGCAACTCCAATTTAGTTTATAGACAATTTGTCAAGTCTATTCGTCTGTATCTTCGAGTGCACAAGTCCGAATGACGAATACGCTCGCTCGCTTTGTCTGGTTTATTTGAACAAGTTGCATCATCAATACTCATACAAGGTTGTACAACTGGTCCATTAATGGTCCATTACTGCCGACCAGTAATGCCGCAATGGCCATTGACATAATGTTACTGAATGATAAGTACGAACAATAAATGACTGCCATTTAAGGGCCAGAGAAAAAAGCCAGCAATGGCCCATAAAAGGTTATCCAACTGGTCCAGTAATGGTCAATTATTGGCGACCAGTAAACAATGACCGGGTACTGGCAACCATGACCCATAGTGCTGGCACTAATTTTACTTGTTGATAACTTCGGACAATAAATGGTTGCTATTCATTTGCCAGAGCAAAAAAACAGCAATGGCCCATACAAGGTTGTACAACTAACCCAGTAACGGACAAATAGTGATGACAAGTATTGCAGCAATGGCCGAGTACTGGTAACCATGGCTGGGCCATTATAAAATATCATACTTATTAATTTAAATTAACTATATACAAAATAATTAAAATAAAGTAAAAATGTCTAGAGAAAAAAAATTTAAAACTTATACTAACCTTAACATTATTATCATAGGTTTTCAGCAGGGATGCGATAATTAAACTATAGGTGAAATTTTTCAACCTATATATTTCTAAAATGGATAATACTCTAGTGAATTTGAACCAAATAAAAAAGATCGGCCAATTCATGGTTCAGTACTGGCCCAATAACAACAACCAATTAATGTTAACCATTAACGTGCCATTACTTGGCCATTTAAAGTAAACTGGACTGGTTATTTTCTATAAACCTTAGATCGGATGATTCATAGTTCCAGTAAGAGCCCAATAACAATATAAAAGTACTGTTTACTATAATTGGGCCATTCAAAGGTAACTAAATGCTGGCTATTTTTTTGTAAACCATAGATCGGCCGATTAGTGGTTTTAGTACTGCCCCAATAACAAATTAATTACCAATTAATAACCAATTAATGTTAACCATTAACGTGCCATACCTTGGCCATTTAAAGTAAAATTTACTGATTAATTTCTATAAACCGTAGATTGACCAATTCATGGTTCCCGTAATGGCCCAATAACAATAGCCAAGTATTGTTTACCATTTATGCGCCAGCGCTTGGCCATTCACAGGTAACTAAATACTGGCTATTTGCTGTTAACCCAATAGATCGACCGATGACTGTTTCTATTACTGGCAAAATAACAAATGTCAAGTACTGTTAACCATTAATGGACCAGTGCTTGGCCGTATTTCAAATTTTGGAAAACTCTGCTTGGGTTGTTATTCCATTCCACCACACCATTGGTGGTGTATTGCTAAACAGAGATTGAAATACATATTTTGGAAATAATTTGGATTCAGTTAAAAGCGCCATTACAAATGGAAGTATATGCTTCTTCTCCTTGGTGGTTGTCAAACATTTACCTAAAAATTGATGGTCAAGCATAAATTATCTAGGTGATGAGGTGCATTTAAAGCCATGCTTTTTCTTCGATAAAAAAGTTTCTTAACTTCTAAAGGTTGCTCTAGTTTAAGATCGACTTCCAGTTTATGCCAAATTCAACTACAACGGCAATAGTCGTTTTATCTCTTTGAGCTCTGTCTAAAGCGACTCCTATTGTCTTTAGATAACAAAGCATATTCTAAGCATAGCATTCATTACACTATTTATGTCATAAGTTTAGTTATGTCAGAATCTATGTCAGCTTTATGGTCCTGGCATAGCTGAACAAGGTTACCTCAATTTGGCATGCGTCTTGCCAGCAGTCCTGCGGCTGTTAACAGTTTTTCCAACTTTAAGGTAGAAATAGTTAATTATTTCTTTTTTTATAAATATCATGATATATATCAAGGAATAAATATCGTGATATATATCAATGATATATATCATTGATATATATCATGCCAACCTTGTTGTGGCCTTTGTTGTGTTACTCTATTTCTTCCTTCTGGTTTTGGTATTTGTTATTTCTCCTATTAATCTGTTTATTTAGCCATTATTTAGCTTCGTTCTCCAACTTCGTAATCGATATCATTAACATCCTTGGTATCTCAAAAAACTTTTTTGGCATCCAATACGATCTCAACCAAAACAAACCTCATTTACTTGAGCTAGGTGAAACACAAGTTTCAAATATCAATAATGTACAATTCGGCTGTAAAAATCATTCTCCGGAGCTCTAAACATCGTGTTGTAATGATATACATATATACACAAGGATTTTAAACATACAAAGCTCCCCCAGTATGAAACTAGTATTTCTGTATTCTGCTTTATCTGTCTCAAAGTCATCGCAAATAAACATGACATCTATTTGTGTTATTTACACCGTAGTTATCCTTACCACCATAATCACCCCATTGGACGCGTTTAATTCTCTTAAAGACACAATTGATAATATCTTCATCACTGCACCTCATCCAGTCCTCACGGAGAAATAGGGTGTAGCAATTCATGACTTTGGTGAGTCTCATAACATTTCCCTTGATATATCCAAGGCGTTTGATAGAGTTTGGCATCGGCTCTTATCAACAAATTAATTTTATTTTTAGTCTTTTTATTCCAAAGATCTCTTAGCAGTTGGTGTTGTTTCGGATAATTTCTCAATTCAAGCCTGCATTAATCAGGGTTCGGTTCTTTCGCCACCCCTTTTTCTGATCTTTTTTAACGGTTTGTTATCTAGCACCACAAACCCAATATATAGCTCTTCCGAAGTTCTATCTAACATTCATATATTAAGAGAATGAAGAAGAAAAGAAGAAACAGCCATCTAGTCTAACTGCTAATTATACTCGTAGAAAAATGGTTCAATCCTTGGATCTTAAATCAATTCTGGACTAAAATCTAGATCTTGAATCAATCGGAACTGGTGTATACTGAACCTTATGACATTTAATTCTAGTTTTGTCCTATAAAACCTCACTCTATAGCTCCTGTTTTGAAAAGTTTTCCAGACTAGCATTATTAAACTCACCTGCACTTAACTATTTCGTACTAATATAAACCACAAACGAAAATGGCATGATCACATTTGTTCTGTGGCGAAATTAGAGTCCCGACGACTTGGCTTCGTACGTTGTAGTCAAATTTTTGTCTCCATCTGAAATAACTACGATGTATACAGAATTTATACGACCAATCCACGAATTCAACCCCAATTTATGGGTTGCAGTATACCAGAAACATCTAAATTTTGTCGACAGAGTTCATAGGCGTGTTGAAACCGATCATACAAGAGTTGTTGGAGCATTTACATTATACTACGCTATGCTCTAAAGAAATTAATCAATTAATGCCTCCATTACGTAGATCTTCACGAGCCACAAGCCAATCTTGGCATTCTTATAAGCATACCTTAGAGGTCTCATATGTGGAAACATCTATTTATACCAATTCCTTCTTTTCTCATTTCGTATACTGGTGGAATCGATTAACGAAAAATGTTTTCAAAATGGCTTCAATTACAACTATACTACATGATTATATAATATGAACAATTATTAAATCCAAATAACAGAAGTGGTTCAAGTGTTAACACGCTTTCCTTTTAACACAAAACACCTGCGTTCGATTTACGGCGAAGGTTTGGGAAACATAAAATGGATCTTAGTATTTTTCTAATTATTTAATTAATTAAAAAATTATCCATGAGGTTTGCAATACTATTGCACATACAATAATATGTTATTGTAATTCGGCGACCACTAAATGTGCCGAATGCAACCACTAAATGTGTAAATGAGAACAAAATTGTGCAAAGAAATGTATTTTAAAAAGCTTCCGTAATATATTTCCATATGCTTCCTAGTGGAGTACGGTTCATGATGATGATGGTAAACCAGATTTGCAGTTATTACTTTCACTTCGTATAATATGCAGGTGTGAAAATGCAAGCTAGTAAACTCCGAACTGTGTGAAGTCCAAGACGATAGAAAGCCTACGTGTTATATTGGTCAACTTATGCTAGATTTAAATAAATTATTCATAATTAAAAACATAAATTTTCACCAGAAAAATACTAAAAAGAATATCGTTCCTATTAGGAACAGTTTATAAATAAAAAGTTTATAATTGTATGCCACTTGTCGTGAGCTAAATTATTCACAAGTGCCACGCTTTGTCCAACACGATGAAATTTTTTTTAAAAGACTTGATATTGTAAGAATGATGGTATATAGAATGGTGATAAAAACAAATCACGAACGATTACCTGTTTAATATCAATCTATTTGGGACCTACTACTGCCGAAAATTTGTAAGAAACTTTCATATTATGCATTCCATGAACCAATACTTGGATTCAAGTTTCGATGAACGGAACTAATGTTAACTTAAAATCTATTTGACATCTAAAGGTGGACTTAGCACATGATTCGAGTAATAAAGAAATTCTGAATCTGGGCAGCTGCGGCTTACGTAAAATTAGTAATGCATTTAACGCTGGAGTTAAAGCAACGAATTGATCTGTGGTTGAATTTGTATGATCTGATTCGCTTATAATTTATTTGCTTACTTTCAATGCTCCTAATCGAAAAGCCGATGAAAAATATTATATATTAAAAATATTAAAATATTCCTCACGAAACTTTGTTCAAAATGGTTGAACAAGCCTCTTTACTCTCACCTGGTTTTAAGAAATATGTTAATGAAGTTACTAAAACTAAAAATTTAGTTTCTGAAACACTTAAAAGATGAATTATTGCATTAAAAATTATCTGTTTTTATGTTGTTTACTTATGAGATGCAATGCAACTATTTTGTACTCAGATTCAATCAAATAATCTTTTAGTTCCATTTCTTCATAAAAATAATTTAACAATTCATTTTATTTCAATTTTAAAAACAATATGTACGAGAATCGTTCAATCTGAAATTTTCGAGTCAAGGTTTTTGTTATATTAACGATTAAAAGTGTTAACAAATGAATAAATGTACACTTTTATTAATTTTTCTATCAATTATAAAATACCGTAGTTTAAACATTTTCTGAAAAAATTAAAAACCGAGTCTGGATAACCTGAAAAAACAGGGATTTTTTTTTACCGTAATATTCTAAGATACCCTATGTATTACACGAAATTCGACGTCCATGTCGTGCTGCCTGGGTAATGCTGACAGAATTAGGTTGGTGTATTGGAGACAAGCAGAGTAAAAACTGCTTAGTCAATGACGCTACATCACGGCGAATTGGCGCTCTACAACCAATGCGACTCAAGCGTCTGTTCTCCGAGCGGGCGTCTGTCTTGAATCAAGCGGCTCGCTATATAAACGTGTAAAAAAGGTTGTTTCTGGTGACCTTAATATGCAGAACGGACCCATTCACGACAATTTGGGTTGGGCCTAAGGTTAACACCCTAACCCCGGAAAAAAACTAATGTTAAATTTGGTTATCAGAAAGAGAAAAACAGACCCGGACAAAACAACAGAATTTTACCTGGACGTGAAAAAGGACCAGACTACCGAATCGGAACGTGGAATGTGCGCAGCCTGAGCGCTCCTGATGCTCTTATAAGTCTAGAAACAGAGGCTGAGAGGTATAGGATGGATATTATTGCTCTACAAGAAATTAGACAGCCGATAATCGGAAAACAAGATTTGGATAGTCACACTCTATACTGTAGTGGTCATCCTTCTCGAAGAGAATTTGGAACTGGCTTTCTTGTTGGTGCACGCATTCAAGAAGCCGTGATGAAATTCATCCCGGTCAGTGAGAGGATCTGCTACCTACGTGTACGCGGTACATATAACAATATTTCTCTTATTGCCGTGCATGCACCAACTGAAGCTAAGAACGTCGACGAGAAGGATAATTTCTACATAGCACTGGAAGAGGTTATGAAACAAACACCAACACGCGACTTCATTATGGTTCTTGGTGACTTTAATGGACAGGTTGGAAGAAATATCTCTTATGGAAATGTGGTGGGTCCCAACAGCTTGCATTTGAATTCGAATGATAATGGTGAGAGAATGACTGAGTTTGCATTATCAAATAATTTGAGAATTGCCAGTACGTTCTTTCCGCATCGATCGATTCATAAGCAGACTTGGGTCTCACCGAATGGAAATACTCGAAATCGAATTGATCACGTTCTAGTAACAACACGTTTCTTTTCGAGCGTTCTGGATGTGCGATCCTTTAGAGGTGCATACATTGGAAGTGACCACTTCCTTGTATGTGCAACGATAAGGTTCCACTTCCCAAATCCAAGCATTCCAAAATTCAATCAACGGAAACGTTTTAACATCTCATCATTAAAGAATGCTGAAACAGAAGAGAGATATCAAATCCATATTGCCGAAACATTGAAGAAATCAGAAACCATTAATGGAGACGTCGATAAGTCATGGTATTTGCTCAAAGATGCTGTTTCAAGCGCTGCTGAGGGAATACTTGGACGACCACAGAACCACTCCCAGTCGCCATGGATGGATCAAGCATGCCTTGATGCTATTCAATACAAAAGAGATTGCTATCTGAAGTGTCTACAAGGACGCAACACCAGGTCCACGAAGGAGAACTATAAACTGGCAAGACAAGCCGTTACAAAGCTATGTACACGAACGAAGAGAGAATGGTGGAAGAGACAGTGTGAGGAGATTGAAAGCTTCAATAAGGAACATCAATCGCGTAACTTCTTTCAACAGGTTAAAACCTTGCAGAAGGGCCCTCAAACTAGATCGACTGCTATTCAAAACGAAGATGGGGAGCTACAAGTAGACCTTAAAAATATTTTAGATACTTGGGCCGCTTATTTTGAGAAACTTCTCAACTTAAGTGACCAGCAACAAGTCGGGCGACGAGCAAAGCTTATTCGTGCGTCAAAGGTACATGTAGACGAACCAACCAAAGAGGAATTCGAAGCGGCGCTGTCTAAATTAAAACGCAATAAAGCACCTGGTATCGACGATATAACATCCGAAATGATTGTACATGGTGGCGAAACTCTATCCTTAAGATTGTTTGAACTTGTTCAAATGATCTGGAGGACTGAAACCATGCCACAGGACTGGAACACAGCTATGCTGATACCAATCCATAAAAAAGGTAATCGCCTACAATGTGCAAACTACAGAGGAATCGCTCTCCTTTGCACAGCATATAAAATCTTTTCTTACATTTTGCTATCCAAAATCAATCCTTTTGCTGAACAACTGTTTGGAGAATATCAGTGTGGTTTCCGGCGGGGCCGAGGTACCACCTATGCACTTTTCTCGATAAGGATGATTTTGGAAAAGTGTCGAGAGTTCAACATACCTGTGCACCAACTTTTCATTGATTTCAGGCAGGCCTACGACTTTCTCGAACGAGAGACTCTATGGTCTGCTCTGGTGTCAATGGGAATTCCTGGTAAACTGGTATCACTATGCAAAATGACAGTACAGAACTCTCAATGCTGTGTACGAGTAGAGAACGAAATATCAGGGTTTTTTAAAGTCGACTCCGGTTTAAGACAGGGTGATGCTATCTCTCCTATACTTTTTAATTTAGCCTTGGAATATGTGTGCCGTCAAAAGAAACTACCGACTAATAACAATATCTTGTCAATAAACTCAGTACGGATGATTGCTTACGCTGATGATGTTGTCATCCTCGGCCGAAGTGAAGCTGTTATGAGTGAGACTTTCACGTCGCTTGAGAGTGGTGCTAGAAAAATTGGTCTGCAAATTAACTACAATAAAACCAAACATATGAATGTTTCAAGGGAGGCTGAGAAGAAATATTTGATGTGCGGCGATGAACGAATTGAGGGAGTTGAATCTTTTAAATATTTGGGATCAATGCTTGACTCAAACAACAGCATACTTACAGATATAAAAGCTCGAATCGCTGCAGGTAATCGAACTTTCTACTCAATTAAACCTCTCCTTGGATCACCATATGTATCAACTAACACCAAGCTCAAGTTATACAAGACATTGATTAGACCGGTTGTGATGTATGGGTCACAAACGTGGACCCTTACACAAAATGACGAATCGCATTTATCTGTATTTGAGCGTAAGATCCTACGCTACATTTTTGGTCCACTTAAGACAGACGATGGAGAGTATAGAACCCGGTATAACTTTGAGATCAGAGACCTTCTTGAGGGTCCTGATATAATAGGTTGTATCCGTTCTAATAGGATTGCTTGGTTTGGGCATGTTCTACGAGCCGATTCACAGTCTGGAATGATTAGAAAAATGTACGTTAGTACCCCAGGGAGTGGGCGACCGCGAGGTAGACCACGACTACAATGGGAGACTGACGTAATAAACGACCTTAAAAAAAATCGGCTGCCATGGTAATTATGTCGCTGTTGCGAATGACCGTGGTGAATATTCAAAGCTGATCAACCTGGCAACGCTCCTACATGGAGCATGAACGCACAACGTATTACACATTTTAAATTGTTTGTTTTCCATTTTTTTCCATTTTTTCCATTTTTTTAGCGAAAAATTTCCATTTTTTTCAATCTGACTTTAAAACGGGAGCCCTGCACTTATTGGCTTACTGGATTTTTACCCTTTTTCTTTTCTTTATCCTTTCATGACATATTGGCATAAGTCATATTTTATTATGTGATATGATTTATTGTTTAGTTACTAATTCTTTAAGAAAAACTTAAAAAAAAACAAAAAAATTGCATCCATCATCACCTTAGCACGCATGTTATTATGGGACCTTGTACTTAAAAGGTTTCTATATGCTGTTGCGAAACATATTGAAATTACCTACCACCTTTTTTTTAATTTGTTTAAAAATTTTAGAAATTTCTTCAATTGATTTAAATCAATGATTTATATCAATACAACCCTGGCTTTTACGATGACATTGTTTTTAGTTTTGGGCAGCGATGTATATCAAACATAAAACTCTTTGTTAAAGTACATATATTTTTTTATCTTTGTTTAGAAATTTATTACAAAACAAACGATTCATTAATACGTTGCCGGAAAATTATAACAGATCATAAATAAACATAATTTAGTGAAAAGATGATGCAATTACCAAATTACTCAAAAACCTTTCCATTTAGATTTTCGAGAAAATATTTCAAAATCAAAATTTCATATTTCTTTCAAAATTCCAAAAATATTCTAAAAATTATAATAAAAACAAAAATTGAAACAAAATCAAAAATTGAATTATTTTTTAAATTTTAAAAATATTGCAAAAATTATAACAAATACCAAGTTTATACCACCGATAGTTTAATAGAATAATAGTTTTTTGCTATTAAACTATCGATACATTGGGCGTTTATACCACAAAATAGTATTATTCTATCTGTGGTATAAACGCTCAGAATAATATTGACAGATAGAATACGGCTAACGTATTTCAAATTTGAATATAAAATCTTATCAATCGAAAAGTATTTCAACAAAAATTATAAAACTAATATTAATTTAAAATTAAAACTAAATTTTGAGTGATTTTGATGTTGCACATTTTTACAATCGCATTTTACATTTAACGTTTTGACCGTTACAATTTTTTTGAATATACTATTATACTACCGATCAAAAGCAAAATATCAAATAACTATCTGTCAAAGTAAAAAGGTATTACACCTATCCCCCGCTTAACACGGCACTCATTTAACACGTTTTCGACTTTACACGGTTTTTAAAATCAAAATTTCCAAAAAAAAAAATGTCAAAAATAAGACAAATTTTGGTATTACACGCAGTTATATCTACTTTATTTTAATTAAACCTTCTTGTATACCACTTATGATCATATACATACAGGTTGTACTTAAAACAAGAAAACAAGAAATTTGTAACAAAAAACGCCTTTGAGTGTTCAAAGCAAAATTTTGTAAATACATGTTGATGTAAATCAGCAAAGAGATTCTCTATGTAAATCAGTTGATTTTAAGCAATAGATCGTTATTAGCTATATACAAAATGCGTAGGTGTATCAATGGTCATAGTTAATTTGTAATTAAATATTTCTATCTGTTGACATACGAGTTAACGTGAGATATCATACAACACTGGCAATAGCAGTGAGATCTTATTCTATCCTATCATGAAATATTGGGGTCTGTCATATTTTATTAAATTATTGGATTTATTGTTTAGTTATCAATTCAAAAAAATTTAAAGAAAACAAACAATAAAAATTAGCGTCCATCAACATCGTTGAACGCATGTTGTTGCGGTGACCGTGATGTTAAAAGTTTTTATTTGTTGTTTTGATACATATTGTAATTCCTACTACACAACATATTTTATTTAAAAAAAATAAAAACAATGGAATAGTATATTCTTGTATGAGCTAGAATGAAGGCAATTCTTCACGAGGATGAAGTTTCCCGGAACGAGCGTAGCGAGTGGAGGGAATCATCCGAGTGAAGAATTGCCTTCATCCTAAGCGAATACAAGATACTATTTTATCCACGACTACAAATAATTCAAATAATTTCATTCATGTTTTCCTGTAGAAGTTTGTATCGCCATATTGAATGAAATGAAAAACAAAACCAAACATGTTTGTTTATTTTAGATTTTATATATGTATTGTTTTTGTTTTAACTGGTTTATATTACTATACCAACAAATCAAGTTTTTAATTTGTTAGGGGAATTTTGAATAAATAAAGCGTAATAAAAGAAATAAAAAAGAATTTGATATATAGAAAAAGAATGAATACAATTACAATGAAAGATATACGCATGGAAAGTATATATTCTTTAGTAGTCGTGGATAAAATAAATTAATGATATGGCTTGAAGACCAATATCAAAGACTTATTCCAATTGGTCCCAATATCATAACTAGTAAGACTTTAAAATTTTTGGAATGTGAAACAGTTGCCATCTACTTAAATAGATCTACTCCATCTACTCAAATAAAATGCCTTTTAAGTTTTATTGCAAATCATGGTTGGTTCGAAATATTTAAGCACGGGCATTTTTTGCAAAAATTTAAAATTAAAAAGCGCATCTGCTGATTTAGATACAGCACAACAGTATGTACCCACTAAAATTGACTGAAACTGTGAAGAGTTAAAAATTCCATCGTTTCTGTTCATTCAAAAACTTATCACTTCACCGCTTCACAATTACAAAATTTGGCTGCTGATCAGGTTTTCAATACTAAAGAGTGAGTAGGCTTAGGTGGCAAAGCGTCCAGGTAAAAAGGAATAAACAAATCTTTCCATTTATTGGAATGTCAATACAAAAGCTTGGGCTTAAGCCATATTGTTCATTGATTTGTCTCATAACTCTTACGTGCCAGAAGTAAAATAGTATTTAATCAAAATAATATTTACGGTTCTTCTCTTACTGGACAATGCTCCATGTCATCCTCAAGATTTGCAGCTTATAAATGAATAAATTGTATTTCTACCCAAAATTAAAACTTCTTTATTGCAACCATTATACCAGAAGATAATAAATAACGCAACTACTTTCAACAACATGATCCGAATATTGAACTAGCTCTCCGATTTCTGCGAACTGTCAACGAACTTTTAAGTCAATATGAAGATTTTTGCAAATTGCAAGATTTAACTAAAAAGAAAGCACAATTATTAATTACAGATTTAACTTCCAAGTCGCACCGAACTGAATCGAATTATTCAGAATTTTGTGAGCAATTAAACTCAAGTAACTATGGAATTAATTTGAATTTTTCCAATTCAAAGGTATGGTTGGAAATATCTCAGAAAAAAACTCTGTTTTTCTCTTTTACGTGTTTCGGTTGGGATAAGCTAAGTTAGGTCTGATTTAGGTCAACATGCTAGTATGTGCATGCATAATTACTTCTTATTTTTCTGTGAATTTCTTATTGGTTATGTTACATGTTTCTTTTTGAAAATCAATTTAACTGTTATGTCGATATCTTATGTGATTAAAGTGGTACTTTTATGTTTTACCGAATCTGTTTGTCGCTCAAGAATTGACCAAAAACCCACGTTTTTCGTTTAACACGGTTTTTTATACAAAATTTATATTTTCGATTAACACGTTTTTATCAGGAACGTATCTACCGTGTAAAACGGGGGATAGGTGTATTCTATCCGTTTACACCATAATAGTTTACTAGCTATTTGCTATTATTCTATTATACTACCATGGCATAAACTTAGTGAAAATCAAAAATTGAAACTTTTTCCAATATTCTTAAAATATTACAAAACTCCTAACAAAATCAAAAATACAAACTTTTTTCAAAATCCTAAAAATATTCCAAAAATTATTATAAAATCGAAATTTGAAACTTTGTCCAAAACTCTAAAAATATTTCAAAAATTCGAAATTCAAAAACTTTTCTAAAAATTCTTAATATATCCCAAAAATTATAACAAAATCAAAAATACAAACTTTTTTCAAAATTTCAAAAATATTCCAAAAAATTTTAACAAAATCAAAAATTTTACTTTTATCAAACTTCAAAAATATTCCAAAAATTATTACAAAATCCAAAATTTATACTTCTTCCAAAATTCTAAAAATATTTCAAAAATTCGAAATTCAAAAAACTTCCAAAAATACTTAAATATCGCAAAAATTATAACAAAATCAAAAATACAAACCTTTTTTTCAAACATTCCAAAAGTCATAATAAAATCAAAAATTTAAACTTTTTTAAAACTCTAAAAATATTCCGAAAATTCTTACAAAATCAAAAATTGAAACTTTTTCAAAATTCCAAAAATTATAAATAATAAATTTAATTTTTTTCTAAAATATTGAGTAAAAAAAATGAAAATCATTCTTTTGACACACTTGACAACCTTTTTTTGACAAACTTATAAAGCAATAATCTAGTTTTTGGTCTCACATAAAAATCCCGACCATCAATATTTCTCTAAATTCAATCTTCCTACTCGTAATCACTTAAAATGAAGGTTTTTAAAGCAAAAAATATGCAAATTTCCTTGTTTTGACACACTTCACTTGACGATTTTTTTGACACACTTCCGGTACAGTTATCGAAAACATCGTCCTTTCGGCTCTTATGATTGAGTTTACCTATTTTTAGAACCAAAAGTTTTTGAAACCCCTCTAGCGGTTTTCTAGATTTCGTTGGTTGTTACGACCGGCCGGCCAGCCGGCAGACAGACATATATTTTTTTTGTTGTTTTTTTTTTTAGAATCAGTAGGTCCTAAAACATCGAGAAATGCCAAAAACATGGGGGTAAGATTTTCACTTTTGGCTCGAGAATGCAATACTTAGGTCTTTCAGACCGAAGTAATATTTAAAAAAAATTTACATTTCTTCTTAGAATTTGAAAGAAAATTGCACACCACTACTTTTTAACCAATAAAATGCCCTAATTTTGACTAGTTATCATGGCAACTAAAAAAATTTCCGGAAATTTTTTCGAGGCGCCACGATATTTAAGTGGAAATTTTTTGACTGTTGAAAAGGTAAACAACGAAATATGGTAAGCTCTACCTACATATGAATTTCTTCAAAATTGCGTAATGTTACTTATAAAAAATATATTTCTACCACCTTTAGTTAACTAAAATTACAAAATGGAGATAGACTGAGCTGTGTAGTACACATCTGAGTAAATTTTAGCATTTGGTTTAACTAAATTTGGTAATTTTTTTTTATTTAACGAAATATGGTGGATATACTATATATATGGTTTTTTTAGAACTTATTTCATGTTGAACTAATATCTTCATTGGCAAATCTCTAATGATATCGACTAATAAGCAAAATAATAACGAAATACATTTAATTACCATATGTGTTATTAATATTAAAAACACAATTAATATAAATATTTGTGGGCTGGCTTGAATCTGGGTACTTTCTGTTTTATTTTGAATTGTGCTCTGATTATGATTAAACTTGCTAGTACTTGATGAAATTCTCCTCATGGATTCAATCATCTGATGATGATGTTCAACGTCCAATTGTAAGTAAGGTTTGATTGACTGACTATTACTGTGTTCAGTAATTTTAACGAGCTATTGTTCACCAACTCCTTCCTTGGCCAAATTCGAAACAGCTGTTCCTCTTGCAGAATGATTAGTTAATTTTACTTTTTTAGTGTCAATTCCTATAGCAGAGGCTGCTGATTTAAACCATGAAGATGCAATGTTCTTACCAACTGGGCCATTCTTGTACCATCCTTTCGAATTGTGTTGACTCCAGTATGGGTTTGGTGTTAAGAATAATCTGTCGGTCTGAATAAGATTTCCCCTTTTTTCCATCAACTTCTTAAACAAACGAACCGGACACATTTGTGAATTGTCGAAATTTGTAATCAACCATTTACTATGCGACAGTTTTTTAGAACCACCTTGTGTGGTTTTATAGAATATTGGATTATATTCTATCCGACCTTTTGGGTTTCCGAAATTATCAGTTTCTTCTTTGAAATATTGGATACACGCAGAATATCCTTCTTCTCCTCTCAATGCCAGTTCATATGAAAATATATGAAAAAATTTACGCTGTAATCCATCTGGAGTATTTCCATCCCCCATTTCAATAATTTTTTTGTATTCGTCACTGGTTAAGGCTGAAGCACTCACTTTTCTTTTTAATGGGTCTCTGTAATTTTTTGCGCTTAGCATCGCGTGCAGCTCTGGCGGTCGCAAAATCAACATCAGAAAACCTATTAAATTTTATATTATATTTTTCGTAATAAATTTCTAGTAACTGCTTAACAGTAGAGTTCCACATCACTTTGACCACACTTTCCTTATAATCTTCAAAATTTTTCTTTTTCATATTAAATGCGTAGTCCTCCAGTATAATAGCCAGCTGTACTACACTCATACACTCATGAATATTATACAACTTTTCGTCACAAAATTCAACAAACTGTTTCCATACACTTGATTTTGATTTTCGGGTGTTATCTGGTGTTATATTTTGAATTTCTTGTCTAATTACATGTTGATTTTCTTTACCAAATCGCGACATTTCGCTATACACTTACTAAACTCAACATACAGACGTTTTAAACTAGTAATTATTAAGCTTTGTGACAGAACCAGGGGTACGTTCCGAAACTTTACTATAGCTAAATATTTAATGCACCAATCAAATCACCACATTAAAATATTTAATAACTATAGTTAAATAATTGCTGAACGACGATCATTAAGTAAAATATTAAATACACAAATACTAATACAATCTGTTAGAAGCGTATGTCAGAATAATTCTTTCATAAAATGTTTCAATTGAATAAAATTAAAACCGAAAAAATTAAAAACTAAGATAGAAATTACTAACCATATTGTTATAGAAAACTTGCATTTCATTCAGAACTTCAAAAATATATATGCTGCAATTTCAAAATAAATTGAACTGTCAATTTGAAATCGTTAAATTTTAAATAATGCTTATGTATATGTGTATTTAATTTTTAACTCTACTCGAGAGCACATTTAATTTTTTAATAAATATGGGCGGAGCGTAGTGTGTTTCTGAACGCAAACAGCTGTCAAATAGTTAAATATTAACTTTACTATTTCGTTTCTGAACGACCGTATTTAAATATTATTTAAATATAGTTAACTACAGTAAAGTTTCGGAACGTACCCCAGTTAAACAAAAATGACAAATCAACATATGTCAAAAACAACAATACCATGACCAACTTGACAAGTGAAATTAATTTAAAATGTCAGGTTGGATTAATAATTTTTTTCAATTTTTTTTTTTAATTATGGTGTGAAATTTTCTTACCGAATACCACGCAAGCTTAAATTATTTCCGGCAATTTTCTTGAGGGCACGAATATTTTGAAAATTATTCCTCCTCGCTTCGCGACTCGGGATAATTTTCAAAATATTCGTACCCTCAAGAAAATTTCCGGAAACAATTTAAGCTCTTGTGATATTATAGGTGAAAATATAATCATAAAAGACATAACGTTTGTACGAACATATCGTTTGTTTCTTAATTCTTTGTAACATATCGTTGTGTCAATCAATGCAAAATTTATTTTTCCCTTTTTAGTTCATTTAAAAAAAACGTTTTCGAATTTTTTATTTTTTTTTAAGACGGCAAACTTAACGTCCACTGTTATATCACCTATTATATCAGGATCCTCAAAATGGTGCCTGATTTCAAAGTTGTCTCTTATGGAAACTCCATCGTCTATCTAAAGTGGACCATAAAATGTAGCGTAGGATCTTACGCTCAAATACAGATAAATGTAATACGCCAGTTTGGGTAAGGGTTCAAAGTGACTTATACATTACCACCGTCGATGTCTAATTAATGTTTTGTATAACTTATGATGATAACATAGGATGATATGAAAGTTTCATCAAGATCCTATGCAGAAATGTCACAAACCCACCCACATTCTGACATATACCAATTTTTTGGTTTTCTATTTAGATAGAGGATGGTCCAAAACAAAAAACAAAGTTTGGTTTATATAAGATTTTTGTTTTCCATGGTGTCCACCAGGTATGGAATTCTGGAAAGTCAGGGGATTTTATTTTGGTCAGGGAAAGTCATAAGAAGTCATGAAATTTTAATCATTTCTCTGGAAAAAGAACAAAAACTTTTGTTAAAAATTATATTTTATATATTCTTAATAATTTATATGATCGGGTTGGAGAAAAATTATATTTTTTCGTTTATATGCACAAAAATTTCCTTTGTATCCTGTCGCTATGAAAATGTGTGATCTTAACCGTTTGTCTATTTGCACTAACCGACTGACAAGTAAAACGGGTAAAAGAATATGCTTGGGACTTACGTCTGATGCACCCGATTTCTCCGTCTACTCATGAAGACGATACATTTGACTATTATTGGTGATAATATTTATTTAATATTATTTGAAACAACGAGATCAGCAACAATGCGACGAAGTTGTAGTTAATGTTGTTGTTGTAGCGACGGGTTTGTTGCTAATCCTCCGGCTCCATGTCCAGGTTCAGGAACTCTGCTACTGCCCTTGGGCGGTACCACAAATCTTCCTTCGTCAAGTTTGTAAAATTTTCAGGACAATTAAATAGGTGGTCTACATCGTGTGGCGTGTCCTCACATGCGGGACACTTGTCAATAATTTCAGGTTCAGCTCTGCTCGTGTAGTTGTTTAGAAGGCGTGACCAACCAGATCTTAGCTGAGCTAGGATGGATCTGGTGCTACGGGGTAGTTGGACCTCTTCGGCAGCTACTTTTGGTGGCTTTCCATTCAAAACACGATTTGGAATATAGTTCTTTATTGTATTTTCAACCGTTTTGGTGTGGAGTGTTTTTAAGCGAGTTCTATATGTACATTCGTCTATGTTACCAGTAATCTGGCTATCTCTGACATCTTGCAGAAAGCATCTTGCTGTCTTCCTTATGTCTCTAGGTGGTTCGATCGTAGTTAAGGTGTCATTGCAAGGATGTTGCTCTTTGTGACAGGCCAATAGATATTGTTTGGTTAGCATTTCATTATGTTCACGGACCGGCAATATGTTACTTTCCTCGTGCAAGTGATCTCGGTGAGCCATCAGGTGACATCCAGTTGCGGTTCGCAAGGCAGCATTTTGTGTTGTTTGCAACTTATTCCAGTGAGTGTTGGCAACTTGGGGGGTCCATATGGGTGCAGCATAATTTAAAATAGGTCTTCCTATTGCTTTGTATGTTGTTATGATCGTGTTTTTATCTTTTCCCCATGAACTTCCCGCTAGTGCTTTTTATGCGTTATTCCTGTTTTTCAATCTTGAGTTTATTTCTTATGCATGAGCGTTGAATTTAAGCAGTGGGTCGAATGTTACACCCAACAGTCTCGGATTTTTTACTGTGGGAATAGGTATGTTGTCTATGCAGATGCTTAGTGTTGAATTTACCTCCTTCGTCCATGTGGTGAAAAGTGTAGATGTAGACTTTTCAGTGGAAAGTTTTAGTTTTCTGCTTTTAAACCAATCATTCAGAAAATTAAGGTAGGTATTCAGGATATTTGTGAGTTGTTGCAGGTTATTTCCTATTGCAAGCACTGTGCAGTCGTCTGCATATGACGTGATGGTTATTCCTTCTGGTGGAGTAGGCAAACTGCTTAGGTAGAGATTGAATAATGACGGTGAGAGAACTCCGCCTTGAGGAACTCCTTGTCTCAGCACTCTCATTTTGGACTTGCAGTTAGGAAACTCAACATATGTTTGGCGACCTCTGAAGTAATGTCACAACCACCGCTTCATTAAACCTGGCAGATTAGTATTGAAGAGTTCATCCAATAGAGCAGCGTGCGACACTGTCAAGTGCAACTAAAATTGTTCTAGCGCATGGTTGTTTTTGATTCAGACCATCACTGATCTGGTTTTGTATTCTGTGTAGCGCGGTGGTTGTACTGTGTGCTCGCCGAAACCATGTTGATGTGGCGCCAAATGGCCGGATCTTGTCAGCTGAGGGAGCAGAAGTGCTTCGATGAGTTTTGCGACCGATGAAAGGATGGATATTGGTCTGTAAGACTCTCCCTTTTCTTCAGGTTTTCCTGGTTTCAAAATGGGGCTGATTCTGGCCGTTTTTCCAGATATTTGGTATCTGAAGAGTATTTAAAGATGTATTAAATGTAGTAGTGAGGAAGTTCAATCCTTTGGGTCCGATGTGTTTGAGCATGATGACTGAGATGCCGTCGGGTCCTATAGCTTTTGATGGCTTAATTTTCCGTATTGCATTCTCCACCTCTTCTTCGGTAAATATAATATCCTCCAAGTTGTCAGTGTTAAGTTTGCGCATGTGTCTCAACACTGATCTGGTCTCTTTACGATCTGGTCTCTCGTGTTTACGCTGCTTTTCTGTAAACTGAATGTTAAATTTGTTTGCGCATTTCCTGTGGTTTTCGATGGGGATATCGTCGAAGGAGATCATGCAATTATTTTGTGGTTGTCGAGGATGAGTTAGGCCCTTAATGACCTTCCAAAGACTTTTACTAGTACCCAGGTTTGATTTACTCACTAACTCTCTCCATTTATTTCTTTTATTGTCCGTGACCAATTTGTTAATTTGCTTGTTCAGGTCCGGAATTCTGGAGTCGGCTGGATCTGCTTTACGGGTGTCATCTCTTTGATTCGAAGGCACACACGCTTCATGTGGAAAGTCTGGTTTTATCTTTTGAATTCTGCCAGCTGGAATGTATCGAGCTCTAGCCTTATTAAAAATTTCTCTGAATTGTTTTTCCCCAGAGAGGGCGTCAAGTGGTAAAAATTGCTTACTGAATTCAATTTCAGTAAAATTTGTAAAGTTTTCCCAGTCAGCTTTATTAAAATTAATATATGTCTTCTTTTCGGAATTGATTTGATTTATGGAACGGCTTAAGGTGATTATGATTGTTGAGGACTCCAAAATTGGAGCCGTCAATTTGATCAGCAATGTTTTCACCTCGTGAATCAGTGTTCAAGTGTGAGTGCCATAGATCGTGGTGAGCATTTATATCTCCGAGAATTAGACAGTCTTTGGTGTAAAATAAATGTCCTATGGACGGTTCATAACCTATATCACAGCTGCTTACTGGTGGAATATATATATTGACTAGAGTTATCTCCGGATTGCCGGATTTTATTATTATACCCAGTTGTTCTAGATGTTTATCAGTTCCCGGTACTGCAGGTAATGTGGTTGTACGGTAGATAACGGTTTTATGAATGATAAAGGCAAGGCCACCACCTTTGTCCTTTCCTCTATCCAGCCTTATAATTTTGTAATCACAGTAATTATCACTAATCTTAAATCTAACATTTAATTTGGTTTCTTGAAGAACCGTGACTAGAATATTGTTATTGCACATATAATTTATAATATCATCTATCTTATTGGTTGCAATTAAATTGCATAATTTTGTCGTCACTCGGAGTTTCCGGATGCGTGTTCATTCCTATTGTGTTTTGCTGTGAGCTCGTGATGGTATGTTGACTAGATAGTTGACAGCATGGCGCTATGTAGTGTTTGGTCTATTGTTTATGTGTGGCCAAACCTGAGCAGTTCTTGAGGTGGCACCATTCTTTACTGGTGTTGCACTGGATGGATGTTATGTTTGCCCTTAAAATGCTTTTACATGAATAATGCCATGTTTTAGTTGGTCCCGGATTTCTTTCAATATCAACCATGACGAGGAGTACTTGAATCAGTGAGTATAGTGACAGCTGCTTCCTAACCCAAAAAATGGAGCGACTTATTTGCACCTTTCGTCGAAATTGTTGTGATGGTCCTTGGTCGGAATTGTGTTCCGAGTACTTCTGGGGCGTAGACCCGTCCATCTTGAGAAGTGCCCCATGAAATACCCGCTAGTGCTTTCGACGAAAGGTGCAAATCCCTCGCTCCATTTTTTTTGGTAAAGAAGCAGCTCTCACTGGCTTTACTTCTCAAGATGGACGGGTCTATGCCCCAGAAGTACTCGGAACCCAGTTCCGACCAAGGACCATCACAAAAATTCCGACGAAAGGTGCTACTCCGACGCTCTTTTTTTTTGGATAAAGAAGCAGTTGTTCAGAAGCACTGCTTCAGATCCTCCTCGTCATGGCCGGTATTGAAAGAAATCCTATACCAACTAAAATATGGCATTGTGCAATATGCAAAAACATTTTAAGGGCAAACACTCCATCCGTCCAGTGTAATAGCTGTAAAGAATGGTGTCATCTTAAGAACTGCTCAGGCCTTGTCACACATAAGCAATGGACCAAAAACTACATAGCGCCATGTTGCTATGCATCAAGTCAACATATAAATACGAGCTCGCAAACAGAACACAATGCGAATGAGCACACATCCGGAAACCCCAAGTGATGTGAAAATAATGCAGCTAAATTGTAACGGTCTCTTAAACAAAATCGATGATATCATCAACTTTATGTATAAAAACAATATTCTAGTCGCGGTTTTGCAAGAAACCAAATTAAATGTTAGATCTAAGATTAGTGATAGTATCTGTGATTATAGAATTATAAGACTGGATAGAGGGAAGGACAAAGGTGGTGGTCTTGCCTTTATCATACACAAAACCATTATCTACCGCACAACCACATTACCAGCAGTACCGGAAACTGATAAACACATAGAACAACTAGATATTACAATAAAATCTCTAAATACGGAGATAAATCTAGTCAATATTTATGTACCACCAGTAAGCAGCTGTGATATAGGTTATGAACCGTCCATAGGACATTTATTTTACACCAAAGACTGTCTAATTCTCGGAGATATAAATGCTCACCACGATCTATGGCACTCACACTTGAACACTGACTCAAGAGGTGAAAATATTGCTGATCAAATTGACGGCTCCAACTTTGGAGTCCTCAATGAATCACAACCAACAAGAGTAACAAACAACTCATACTCGTCTCCAGATGTTTCACTTGCCAGCATGTCACTAATGCCAATCGCTAAATGGAGAACTGAAATTGCATTGGGATCAGACCATGTGCCGATCATAATCACCTTAAGCCGTTCCTTAAACGAAATGAAATCCGAGAAGAAGACATACATTAATTTTAACAAAGCAGACTGGGATAATTTTACCAATTTTACTGAATTAGAATTCAGTAAGCAAATTTTACCAATGCCCTCTCTGGGGAAAAAAATTCAGAGACATTTTTAACAAAGCTAGATCTCGCTTCATTCCAGTCGGCAGAATACAAAATATTAAACCAAACTTCCCACAAGAAGCCTGTGTACTTTCCTACCAAAGAGATGACATCCGTAAGGCAGATCCAACTGATTCTAGAATTTCGGGCCTGAACAAGCAGATAAATAAACTAGTAATGGAACACAAACGTAACAAATGGAAAGAGTCAAACTTTGGCGCAAATAAAAGTTTGTGGAAGGTGATAAAGGGTGTAACACATCCGCGTCCATCGCATAACAACTGCATGCTCTCCTTCGATGATATCCCAACCGAAAACCATAGAAAATGCGCAACAAAACTCAACACGCAGTTTACAGAAAAGCAAAGTAAACATGAAAAAGAAACCAGGTCAGTATTAAGACATATGCGCAAACTTAATACTGAAAATTTCGAGGATATCATATTTTCCGAAGAAGATATTGGAAACGCAATAAAGAAATCCAAACCATCTAAAGCTATTGGACCAGATGGCATCTCAGCCCTCATGCTAAAACAAATTGGACCCAAAGGATTGAACTTTCTCATTACCATACTCAACACATCTCTAAATACGCTCCAGATACCAAATATCTGGAAAACGGCTAGAATAAGTCCCATTTTGAAATCTGGCAAGCCTGAAGAAAGGGGAGAATCCTATAGACCGATCTCTATCCTCTCATCGGTTGCAAAATTGATAGAAGCACTACTACTACCTCGGCTAACAGAATCTTGCAAATTGGCGTCACATCAGCATGGCTTTAGGAAATCACACAGTACAACCACCGCGCCTCATAGAATCCAAAACCAAATCAGCGATGGTCTAAACCAAAAAAAACCTGTGCTAGAACAATTTTAGTTGCACTTGACCTGTCAAAAGCTTTCGACACAGTGTCACATGCTGCACTACTGAACGACATATTCAACACCAATCTGCCAGGTCTAATAAAACGCTGGTTGAGCAACTATCTCAGAGGCCGCCAAACATACGTTGAGTTCCGTAACTCTAGATCTAAGATGAGAGTACTCAGACAAGGAGTTCCACAAGGAACCTGGAACAACTCACCAATGTCCTAAACACCTACCTCAACACCTTGAATGAATGGTTTAAAACCAAAAACTTGAAATTGTCCACTGAAAAGTCCACTTCTACACTTTTCACCACTTGGACGAAGGAGGTAAATACAACACTCAATATCTGCATTGACAACATACTGATTCCTACCGTCAAAAATCCAAAACTGCTGGGGGTAACATTCGCTCCACTACTTAAATTCAACGCTCATGCTCAACAAATAAATACAAAACTTAAAAACAGGAACAACGCACTGAAAAGGAATAACGGCATATAAATCAATAGGAAGGCCTTTCATAAATTACGCTGCTCCCATATGGACACCCCAAGTCGCTGACACCCACTGGAATAAGTTACAGACAACACAGAACGCAGCCTTGCGTACAGCAACCGGATGTCACTTGATGGCCCATCGAGATCACCTGCACGAGAAATGTAACATACTGCCGGTCCGTGAACACAACGAAATGCTTACCAAACAATATCTTTGGTCCTGTCATAGAGAGTAGCATCCCTGCAATGACACCTTATCCATGACAACACCACCTAAAGATATAAGAAGAACTGCGAAATGCTACCTACAAGATGTTAGAAGTAATGAAGACATAAATTACATCGACGAGCCTACGTATAAGACCGGGGTTGAAAAATCTACATACCAAAACAATAAAGAACTACGTCCCCAATCGAGTTCTCAATAGCAAACCACCACAAGTCGCTGCTGAAGAGGTAAAACTGCCACGCAGCACCAGAACCATCCTAGCGCAGTTAAGATCCGGTTGGTCACGCATCTTAAATAACTACATGAGTAGAATTGACCATGAAATTGTTGACAAGTGTCCCATATGTGAGGGCACGCCACATGATGCTAACCACCTTTTCAATTGTCCAGAGAAACCAACCAACCCGACGAAGGAAGATATGTGGTACCTCCCACGGGCTGTAGCAGAGTTCCTGAATCTGGACTTGGTGCCGGAAGAATAGCACCACAACTCGTCGCTACAACAACAACAACTGGCTTTACTGCTTCAAACACTCCTCGTCATGGCTGCGTATTGAAACAAATCCAGGACCAACGAAAACATGGCACTGTACAATATGTAAAAACATCTTAAGGGCAAACACAACATCTATTCAGTGTAATACTTGTAAGGAATGGTGCCACCTCAAGACCTACCTAGGTCTGGTAGCTAATCGATATTTGATGTTAAATGTTGATTACTTACGATTCGTATAGCACGCATTTGAACAGATCCAAGTCAGCTCGGCAGAAAACAAATGCAGCGCCTAAGTATTGAAACATATTGATTGAAATATCGTTGAGAAGCTCAGTCTTCAAACTAGAAACAGTCAACAGCTGTGTTTTGGTGGAATTAAAATTGACCAAATTTTGGTTACTCTAATCGGCAACCTTTTCTTGGTTAACATTTATCGCTCCGTCTCTCCGTACTATTATCTGCAAAACTATATATTGGGTTGCTGGTTGTCGCAGTTTATTGATATGTGTGACAAAACCTGGTTAAACCGATTCGGCAACATTCTACAAATACTTTGTGGATGAGTATTCTTCTAAGGAGATCAAATCATTTTAACCCTAGTCTGGTACATTTTTCTCATCGTACCTGAGCAACTACCTTTTCAAACCCATTTATTGTTCACATAACTTTAGAACGTTTTCTTACCGGATCCTTAAGGTCAAGTAAATTCCTTAAACAAATCCTAATTCCTGAAAACCTTAACCTCATTTAGGATGATATATTCGGCTGTTCAGAGACGTCAATTTATAATAAATCACAACAAACATGACCGACTTTGTATAAAGAAAAAAATGGAAATCGAAATGTATCGGTCAGTCAGAAAATTTTAAATAATCTTTTCGATTGTACAGTGAAAGCCAAATGCAACGAGCTTGTTAATCAAGTTAGCATGCCAGATTCTATCAAATGCTTTTTAGATGTCTAATGGGATAACGTAATTTTCACCATCTTTTGCAAGTGTGCAGTTCGAACTTTTGGATACTAAACTCAGTAGTACGATTATTGATTTTTTGTTTCGAAAACCGAGTTGACTATCAGAAATCAAATTGTTGTCTTCCAAAAAATTTGATATATGTGAATGAAAATTTTGCTCATATATTTTGAATAGGAGTGGGAACTGTAAGACTGTTGATATATAATTTGACATATCACATTTCATTCCTTTTTTGTGAATCGACTGAATAAAATATGTAAAAAATTTTAGTGAAAGAGCGGGCAAGTTCTTTTGAAAAGTTGTGTTTAGATCATTAGGTTAGAAGAATGGTTAAAGGTTAGCACATAGAATTTTGTGCAGTGAAAAAGCTTTGTTGTTGTTTAACCCTAAATGTTAAATAATCTACGTTAGCTTCTAAAAGGCTATTTGGCCACCTTCGAAAACATATTTTATTGTGGTTTCATCATTGAGAAGGGAACGAATTTATTAATCCCGAATTGAATGGTTTCAGTCAAGCTTTGAGCAGAATCGTTTACATCATCAGTATAACAATGACGATCGTACGGTTTTTATAAGCAATTTTTTTTATTATTTAGTTAATCATGTTTAACACACTAAACATGAAATATTCATTATTTGAACTCTTTAGTAGTCGAAACCATGTCCACTAAGGAAGAAGATGGTCGGAATTAATCGGGAAAAAATCTAAGAGGGGCATTGAGTTCTATTAGACCAGTCTATTAAAATAATCGTTCTGAAAAGCCATAGTTGTTCTACTACGAGGTATTTTATGTAGTTAAATGCTGGTCAAAATTGTTTAGTTTTATTTTTTAAAAAGTCATGGAATTTTCATATTTTTGGTCTGGAAAGTCAGGGAATTTTGTTTTGGAAAAATAGTGGACACCATGTTTTCGATAAACTGCATTACTTTACACAATTGAAAATTGTGGTGAAGTAAAAATCTACAACTCCCATTGATGTAAAATTGTACATGGCTTTCTAACTATATTAAAACTGCGTTTATTGAAAATTTAAGACAACTTTGAGATGATACCCAAAATATTTGGCCTGGCATGGTCCCACGGGAGTCTATCTTTAGGTGGCAGTACCATACGTCATAGTGTACATTTGCATCGCCGAGTATCAGACAGTCTTTGGTATAAAATAAATTTTCGATTAACGGTTCATAATCTGTATCACAGTTGCTTCTTGGTAGTATATACATGCCGTATTTTCGGATTTTATTATGATTCTTAATTGTTTTAGTTATTTATTATTTTCTGGTGTTGAGTGGTTGTATAGTAGATAAGACTGATGTATAATGAGGGCAAGACTATCACCTTTGTCCTTCTCTTTACTCAGCCGTTTAATTTTAAAATCACAAATACTGTCGCTAATCTTAGATTAACATTTAATGGAGTTCCTTGACAAGCGTAATCCGTATCCTATATTATTGTTATTGCACATGTACTTGATTATATCATAGATTTTTGTTAATAAGTTTTTAGGAGTTTAGTTTCATTATTTTCACATTAGTTGAGGTTGCCAAATATAATTTGTGTTCATTCGCAATGTGCTTTGCTGTGAGCTCGTATTAGTAGAGTGCAGAGTGTTTTATTGTTTAGAGTTCATTGTTTAAGTGTGGCAACGTTTTTTTCAATAAAATGCGTTGTGTACAACAACAACAATACATAAAAACCTGTTAAGACCTAGATCACACAAATATTACCTTTTTATTTTTTCTGTTTTTTAAGAAAGGATAACTAAACGTAAGTAAATCCTATCACATAATAAAATATGACATAAGGCAATATTTTATGATAGAATTGTGGAAATAAAAATTACATAAGAGGTATAATATAATATAAATGTAATAGGGTACCATCAACATGGAATATGCCATAACTAAGATTGATGGTACATCCGTTGACTCAATAGAGTTCATTCGTCAGCAACCCTAAGATATCGTCTTAGCACTGACATCTCACTGCGATTGAAACTGATATGTGATATTTTACGTTAACTCATATGCGTATAATTCCAAGGCATATAAATAGCAAGGACTTGAGTACGTTGGTTTGCACAACCACCCGTAGATCAAAAACTAAAACTTAAAAATTTACAAATCAATAAAACTAATCCCTTCATGCGCAGGATTTGAGCAATTCTTTACAACTGTGACGACAATGAAAGTTGTGGTTGCTCTTTAAGTTTGATTACATACTGCACAGTGCCCTGTTTTAGTTGGTCTTTGATTTCTTTCAATAGCAGTCATGACGAGAAGAGTTTGAAGCAGTAACGACTGTTTCCATTTCCAAAAAATGAAGGGACAAAGTTGTGCTCTTCGTCAAAATACAATTTTACTCATCGTTATAATAGTCCTTGTTTGGAACTTCGCTTCTAGTACTTCTGGGGCGTAGACCCGTCAACGGTGAGAAGCTATCTTATTAGCTTTTAATGCGTAATAAATTCTTTATTACTTTATTTAATTACATGCTACCTAGTGGATTTATTGTTTGAAAAACACAGTACGAAAACGCCCTCCATTCACCTAAAACTGCAGAACGTGACAATTTCTATTTTGAACGTAGTCTAAATATTTATATAAAACGAATGCAAGTAATAGCTGTGTTTTTTTGTAGTTCTATATAGAACAGAATTAAAATTTTCAATACGATTTGACAGCTAAATAGTTCTGTAGAATTATTACAGAATTAATTAGTTGTCAAATCGTATTGAAAATCTTAATCCTGTTCTATATAGAATTACAAAAAAACACAGCTAATATTATAAAAGAATTCTTTATGGATGGTTGCATTATTTTACAAAATCATTTCATTACAAAATCTCTCTGGCGTTTACATCCCACGGAGGGATTTTGCCGTCTGTGCAATCAGCTTCCAATCATCTCGTTCCACGACCAGTTGACCCCAGTTCCGACATCCTATATCACGAAGGTCTTGGATGATGTCTGATGTCATCACGTTAGCGTTGTCTAGGTCTTCCTCGTCGACCAACACCAGCTGGTTG
This sequence comes from Diogma glabrata, assembly GCA_963693315.1. Taxonomy (NCBI): domain Eukaryota; kingdom Metazoa; phylum Arthropoda; class Insecta; order Diptera; family Cylindrotomidae; genus Diogma; species Diogma glabrata. The sequence continues at coordinate 231,708 of CAVNZG010000092.1, forward strand.
TTGTTGGGACGCTTTATATCATTCCATGTAATGGGCCCTTTCTACATGACCAAACTATCTAATCCGGTTGGATTTGAATTTGATGAATCCGATTATATCGCAGCCTCCAAGAAGCTGTCTGATTTCATGATTCATTCGGATTCTATACTGATTTTCAGCAACTTTACATGGACCATAAATTGTTCGTATGACCTTCCTCTCGAATGTTGACAAAATTCTACAATCTGAGGAAGTCAGGGTCCCGCTTTCAATTCCAAATGTAAGCACAGGTCTGATTAATGCTTTGTAAAGTGTGAGTTTGCACGACTGCGAAAGATGTTTTGATCGCAAAAGTTTTGAGTATGCGTAGAAAAATTTGTATGCGGCAGAGACACGGGCTTTGATATCTGCCTGCATGTCATTTGACGATGTTATTACAGACCCGAAGTATTTGAAATTTTCCACGCGTTCTACTTCATAGTCGCCAGTATCAGATTGCCGGGAGTTCGGATGCGGAGTTCCGGATATTTCTGGATGTTGTTAAAAGTTTAGTCTTGCCGGTGTTGATGCATAATCCAAGTCGTTTAGCATTTTTTCAAGCTGAGAGAGACTATCCTTAATATCGCTTGGTCTACGTCCGAGAAGCGCAATATCATCTGCATAGCCAAGAATTTGACTAGATATGTTAAATATGCAGTTTTGTGTCTCAATTCGGCTTTTTCGTCTCGCGTACTCAAGTGCCAAATTAAATAGTACGGGCGCGAGTGCATCACCTTGTCGAACACCTGATGTTAAATCAAAAGAGTCAGAAACTGACCCTTCGATTGCTATTCTACAGTTTGCTCCCGATGTTGTGAGTTTGCACAGAGAAACAAGTTTCACAAGATACCAAGGCATATAAGTGCGGACTAGAGGTTGTCGCGGATGATGCTATTAATATGCTTGCTTGAAATCAACGTAGAGCTGGTGAATGCTGATGTTGTACTCCCAACATTTTTCCAGAGTCATCCTTAAGGTAAAACAAGGATCTGTGGTTGACCGGTTGGGACGAAAACCACACTGATAGTTACCGATGATAGATTCGGCGAACGGGATGAGTCGAGCAAGTACGACATTAGCTAGTATTTTATATGCAGTGTTCAACAGTGCGCTGCCACGATAATTCGCACACTTTAGGCGGTCACCTTTCTTATGTAGCGAAACAATGAGACCTGTTTTCCATACAGCAGATAGTTCTTCTTGGACCCAGATTGCAATAATCAGATCGTATATACGTGGAGACCAGAGCTGCTCCTCCATTTTTAAATAGTTCTGCAGGGATTCCATCGATACCTGGTGATTTGCCATATTTTAATTTTTTGATGGCATTTTCCACTTCTTCTATTGGTGGGTAAGGGACAAAAATCTCCTCATTTGACGGCGCAATTGCTCGAATAGGATGAACTTCATTCGTCCTATTCAGTAGGTCTTGAAAGTGGGATCGCCACACTGCCAGCACATCACGTTCATTTGTTGTAAGTTCGTTGTTTCCATTTTTGATGACTGTGAATCTTGGGTGGAAATTTTTTGTCAGATGCCTCGCATTGGCAAAGCATTCTTTCGAATTTCCATTAGCTGCATGTTGGTTGATGTTTTCGACACAGCTCTTCAGGTATTCGCGTTTCTTTTTCCGTAGGAGTTTTGCTGAGGCTTTTCTGGCGCATAGATAATCAGTTTGGAAGCTTCGGGTGTTCCTTGTTAACCATTTTTCTCGCAGTTTTTGTTTGTGCTCAACGCTTTCGCGGCACTCGGCATCAAACTATTCGTTACGTGATTTCGGTGGTCGTTTTTCGATTATAGTTTGTGCAGTGGATATAATGGTTGATTGAAGCGCTTGCCATTCTTCTTGTATGTTTAATGGCATCTCAGACGGGATTTCATGCTCTTCTATGCTTTGCGTTACTATTTCCTGATATCTATTCAGCGTTTCCGGATGTTTAAATGCATAGACATTCCAGCGCACGGTCTTTTTTGTTTGTCTATTAAATGTCGATGACAAGTTGCACTTGAACTTAAAGATGACAAGCATACGATCGGTGTCCATATCAGCACCTCTATATGATCGAACGCCAGTTACATTTGTAAAGTGTCTCTTAGAAATCATGACATGATTGATTTGATTTTCAGTTTTTCCATCGTTTGATTCCACGTTGCTTTGTGGATTTTCTTATGAGGAAAGAAAGTGCTAGAAATTACTAGATCATACATCATAGCCAGTTCAGCTGCGCGAAAGTCGTTATTGTTGCTGGTATGATGCAAGCTGTAGGGGCCGATATGTGTTTTAAAATCTGCACTTCTACCAATTTGAGCATTGAAGTCACCTACCACGATTTTTATATGGTGCCGCGGGATTTTATTGATGACTTCTTCGGGTTCTAGAAAGAACAGGTCGTAAATGTCATCTGTTTTGTCTTCAGTAGGTGCATAAACATTGATGATCGTTACATTAAATTTTTGCGTGCGGATTCTCATTGTGCACATCCGTATATTAATTAGGAAAAAGTCGATAACATGTTGACGCCACGATGTATGAGAAAGCCAACTCCAAATTCCCCTCCGTTTTGATGACCGCAATAGTAGAGTGTATCCCTTGGCTGTTTCATGGATTCCACTCCCTGGCCATCTTAGTTCTTGTAATGCCACTATATCTAGTGTGTAGCTATCGATTTAGTTTGTAAGTTTTAGTAGATCTCCTGGTCTTCTAAGGCTTAGCACGTTCCAGGTTCCCATTTTTAAATCGTAGTCCTGGTACAGTTTCCAAGGTCGTTCTTGTAATGAGTCCGAATTAATCCGAGACCAGTATACAGAATTCATGACAAATAATTTTTTACGGAAATGGGGTGTTAGCCCTTCGCCCAACGCAAATTTTCGTGAATGGTTTCGTTCTGCATCTTAAGGTCACCAAAAACAACATTTTTACACGTTTATATAACGAGCCGCTTGATCCAAGTCAGACGCCCGCTCCAAGCCGCCCCTAACATGGAGAACATACGCTTTTTGCACGTTTATATAGCGAGCCGCTTGATTCAAGACAGACGTCCGCTCCAAACCGCCCCCTAACATGGAGAACAGACGCTCAAGTTGCATTGGTTTTATGTCGCCAATGACCCGCCAAGGTGCAGAATCATTGAGTATAAGCAGTATTTACTCTGCCCCTCTCAACTACACCAACCTAATTCTGTTAGCATTACCCAGGTAGCACAGCGTGGACGTAGAATTTCGGATTTTGCTACCCAAAAATGGGTAATAATGGACTGAAAAATTAAATCTCAATCTTCTACTGTTGCGTAAGTTTGCATTTATTAAAGAGGTAACGCGTTCAGCACAATGTTTGATTATTTATTAAACAAACACGGAACCCCTCTGAATCTAATTTTCATTTAGCAAATAGGAGCATAACATACTATTACTATTACAATACTAATAAAAATTCAGGTTCTACTACAACATTATATTTCCTGATAGTGATAATTTATTTAATTTGTACTAAATACAAATTTGATTATATTTGGTTTCAGATCCTTGCGAGGCTCCAAATGTAGGATCTGGTTCATCTGGTGGATCAATAGCTGCCGCCCCCGGTGCCAATAACAATAATTTAAACAACCAAGTCACTCAAAACAATAGTAGTAATATTAATAGTTGTAACGACCCAACATCACCACCATCTAGTAGTAACAATGCAACAACAGTTCCAAGCACAAGTAGTACACTACCATCATCTTCTTCGTCATCAACACAATCTTCACCTCCCACATCCACCATTACAACGTCAGGTGGCCATCATTCGCCATATGATTTAAGACGAAAAAGTCCTTTATCCTCCAACCATCATGATTCATCATGGGTTAGTGGGTCATCAACTAGTCAACAATTTGGAAGTGATGGTATACCATATTTGTTACCTGCTCGAAAGCGTTCAAGACGTTCATATTCAACAAGTACTGAGGTTGGTACTACAACAGCAGCGCAATATTTGCAATATGAAATGCCAGATGAAGTTCTTCTAACAATTTTTTCATATTTATTTGAACAAGATTTGTGTCGTGTATCACTTGTGTGTAAACGTTTCAACTCTATTGCAAATGACACAGAATTATGGAAACGTTTATATCAAAATGTTTATGAATATGATTTACCATTGTTTAACCCTGATTCATTAAAATTTATTTTCGTTAAGCCGGATGATTCTGAATATGTTAATCCATGGAAAGAAAGTTTTCGTCAGTTATATAAAGGAATCCATGTTCGTGCTGGATATGAAGATCGATTATACAAGGGACGCAATCTTGTTTATTTCAATACTGTGAAAGAAGCATTAAAATATTCCTATAGTCCATCGACGTATGGACGGTGTCCCCATGCACATTGTGTTAATTGGAATAATTTTGATTCAAATAAACCAGAACAAGAAAACATAACGATAGAGCAATACGCGTTAATATTTGTTCATTCAGGATTGTATTTGGAGTCAATTGAAATCGACAAAGATGTCGCACTAATTGGTGCTGCCTGTGGAAATGTTGCAGAATCCGTCGTGTTGCAAAAAGATACCGAATCGACTATTTCGTTTGGTGATGGTACAAAAGCGTATATTGGTTATATGACACTTCGATTTGTTCCGGAAATAACATCCACTGTTTTACATCATAAACATTTTTGTTTGGAAATCGGAGAAAACTGTTGTCCAACTATTGATAACTGTATTATTCGAAGTGGAAGTAACGGTAAATTACTCTTATTAAATTATATTTGAAAGTTACTATACTGTTAGCTATAACTATTTATTTATACTATAGACTATAAAATTTTTTAAATTTGTTTTAAGTTGGTGCTGCTGTATGTGTTAGTGGTGTTGGAGCCAATCCCGTAATTAAAAATTGCGATATAAGTGATTGTGAAAATGTTGGACTCTATGTAACAGATTATGCTCAAGGTACTTATGAACATAATGAAATCAGCCGAAATGCATTAGCTGGAGTATGGGTTAAAAATTTTGCAAGTCCAATAATGAGGGATAATCACATTCATCATGGGCGTGATGTTGGAATATTTACATTTGATAATGGAATGGTAAGTGGATTACTACTTATTTCTCTAAACATAAATTCAAACAGTTTTTGGATCAATATTTCACTTATAACAATATTTAAAAATTGTTTACTTGTTTTCATCGTTTAAGCTCAAAAATATAAACTTAGTTTTTTAGTTCAAATTTTTTCAAATATTTTTATTTATTTGACGACATGTTTCTGCTTTTAACAATTATAAATTAATTATAAGTGGTTAATTATTGTTAGCACAAGTTTTAAACGACGATCCAATACAAACATCAAAAGAGGTTAGATATTTGGGTGTGATCCTGGATAGCAAACTAACCTGGAACGCACACCTGAAATATATCTCCGATAAGGCAAACAAAGTTTTCTTCACATGCAGAAACCTGTTTGGGAAAACATGGGGTCTTAGCCCAAAAATGATACTTTGGTTGCACCAAAGTCTTATTAAACCAATTCTAACATATGCAGCTTTAGTTTGGTGGCCTAAAACGCGCCAAATAATTGCTCAAAATATGTTTACAAAAATACAAAGGCTTGTGTGTCTTAGTGCCACAGGTGCTTTTAAAACCACGCCAACGTCAGCAATGGAAATTCTTCTAAAGCTTTCTCCATTGCACCTACATGTAAAATCTGTAGCGGTGTTGAGCGTTCATAGACTGCAGCTCACAGAAGGATTTAAGCCGGATAATCTAACCGGACACCTTAAAATCCTTTCTGAATTACAAGCTGAAATGCATACATACCATATTTCGGATTGCATGCCAAAAACAATAGATTTAGACAGGCACTTTGATGTCAAGATATTGGCCAGAGATCGTATTAAAAACTACATACGGTCACTGCCACATAACGCCAGCATCTGGCACACAGATGGTTCTCGAACCAATATGTGCACGGGTGCAGGAGTGTTTGGTCCTAGAACAAAACAAACGGTTGCCCAAGGCACCACAACAACCATATCTCAAGCCGAAATTTTTGCCATTAGCAGTTGCGGTTTGCTATGTGCTGAAAGAAAATACCAAAATATTGAAATATATATTATCTCTGACAGCCAAGCAGCACTCTTGGCACTAAAATCTACGCGCTTTGATTCAAAACTGGTATGGGAATGCTACCAAAATCTACTAAAAATCTCTTGCAATAATAAAGTAACACTTGTGTAGGCTCCTAGCCACACAGGAATACAAGGAAATGCTATCGCTGACGCTTTAGCAAAGCAAGGGGCCGATAAAAAGTTTGTTGGACCGGAACCATGCTTCGGAATGGCCAAGAGTTCGCTCAAAAGCACAATTCAAACATGGGAACAGGAACAAAATGCTAAATTATGGAGAAGCAGAGAGGGACTAGTACACTAAGAAGTTTCTAGGTAACCTCCCTGTTTCACCCTTAAAAACAATCGACTTAAACAGAGAGTCTCTAAGAATTTTAACGTGGTGCGTTACTGGACATGGTCCTTTAAACCACCATCTTAACAAAATGGGCCTTGTTGTTTCCGACAGGTGTAGATTCTGCTACTCGGACGCGGAAACGATGGAACACGTCATCTGCAGCTGTCCTGAACTCTCTTGGCACAGATACAACCAACTTGGTCAAAGAAGACTAACACTTCCATTACCACAAAACGTCACTTTAATTGAGCTAATTAATTTTATTAAAAGTCTCAACTTGCGTTACAGAATACAACCAGTAACGGCACAGACGACGACTGACTAATAACACAATCAGGGAAAGCACAATAGACCTTCAGGTCGCAGTGCTAGTTGAACTGCAAGTCTCAAGGCACTCCAATAAAAAAAAAGTACAAGAAGAATCAAGGGGAATAGTACTAGAAGAAATATTTTTTTATAATAAGATCTTGAACGAATAAAATTATAACGTTTAGAAAATCCATTGTTTTCATTTCCTGATTTAGTGATCGATCTAAATAATTGTAACTCTGCTAATAAATGTTACAACTGGTGTCAGAAGTGAAATCTGGAAATAAGATGGATTTGAATGGATTAAAAGTTCAAGATCTGAAGAGCGAATTGGAGAAAAGGAATCTTTCAATAACGAAGACCAAGAATGAGTTGAAAGAGTTGAGTTTGACTACCCAAAGGATCTAGTGACATATTCAAAGATTCTTCTGTCAATTAAACAATTTAAAACGTTCAAGTCAGTTGTTCCTTTTTAATTTCTACCCGTTGTACTATAGAATACCTTAGAGCCGTTTGTAGATTGACGTAAAAAAATGTTTACGGCCTGCGTTGAGATGCATCATCTACCTGCTCATTAAACCAAAGGAATTTCAAAATGTAAAGGAAAACCTAAGGAAAACTTCTCACTGGCAACGTTAAAGGTGCGAATGCAAACTGCACTACAATAACGTTAACATGTACTAAAAAGTGTAGGAGTTATTTCTACAAACAACTGGTTCGTTTCACCAGGAATACAAGATTCATGATAATTGTTTCATAACAATCGCGATTCGCGGCTAGTGGTCTGGTACTTGCAGAAAATATAAATGCTGAGGTACCGTGTTACAAAGGAAACTCGGCTTGAAACCAAGTATCAGAACTCATCGAAAAAATCGACAGTAACACTATACTCATGTAAAAAAGCCATAGGAAAACGATGGAGTTTTGCCCCTATGCCCCACTCCAAATTTAATACGAGCAAGGACTCAACCAAAACACATTGACTACGTCTCAGACTCCCAGGATTTCTCATGGGACACATGAAAGGTTGTCTGGTGGAAATTTTAACGGATGTCTTTAAACTAGAACATAAAGTTGGGATAGGAGTTTTCGCGGAACAGAACACTAATATTTTTTGTCGTCATTCAGACCAGCATACATGAAGCCAAAGTGGTTGCGCTAAATGAAACCTCGGCATGGTTAAAAAATAATGTAATATCAACTAGATATTACATTATTCTTCATTATAGGATCAACATCTATGTGAACAATCAAGTTTTATTGAAATTTCTAGATGCAGTAGTAACGAGGTCGAAAGTTAAACTAAGATGCCGCTCATCTCTAAACCAGATAGTCAAGGAGTTTGATATTCAAATTATATGGGTGTCGGGTCAAAGTAGCAGTAGGAGCAACTAACTGTATAGTGGACGCACTTGCTTGGCAAGGCATATATAAAAAAACTTTCACATGCATCCAAATTGGAAACTATGTTAACTTTAATTATTTATTTATTTATTTAATTCAATTCATTCACAAAAATGATTACAAAAAAGGCCATTGGCCCATATAGATGTACAGAAAAACTGTTTATTTTAAGACTAGCCAATAAGTTATTTGTATAATAAAAATAAAATTCAAAATTATATTCAAAACAAACTACTTTACTAAATACTTAAGCATTTGAAAAGAGAAGAAGTCTCACTACAGCTAATTTACATGTATATAAAGCAGAAGAGTAAGAAGAAAGGTAAGAAGTAAAAGTAAAATTGACAGCAGCAGCCAGCAGAGCACCGGAGGATACATTAGAATATAAATGACTACAAAAAGGCCACTGACCCATGACATTGTACAGTGGCAAAAAAAAACCAGTGCTATGCTTGACAGCTACTATCAAAGCAGGGAGCTGCAGTAAGCAGACTGTCAAACCAAAACCAGCAAGGCTGCGAGAGATACCTGCTTTCAGAAAAAAAAAAAAAAGAGAATTGATGATTAGAGAGTAGCAATCTAGGGAGAAGGCTAGACTAAACAGTTGTATACTAACGGTGTGAAGATCACGGATAGTCGAGAAAAAGAACAAACACAGAAAAGGTAGATGGTAAGGAAAGGAAGAGGAATAGAAGGAACGAAAGGAAGGATGAAGCTTAGTGGTCACTAGCAAGTTGCAATGTAAAGTAAAGGATAGTGAAGGTAGCGAGAGAAAAAAAAACAACCATTACAAGGGTACTAGAAGCATAAGAGCAGATTATCGGTTCCACCAGATCTAAACAGAGCCAAAAAGACAAGTCAGTTCCCTTCTAAAAAGAGCTAAAGAAAGATTAAAACGTTTCAGAGGCACAGGAAGATCATTAAAGAGACTGACGACTCTCACCACAAAGGATTTTTCCCAGAACCATCTAAGAAGAAACAAAGGTAACTGATACTTAATGACCCTATAAAGTTGACACAGAAGACGAATTTTGATGTGATCGAAAAAGGAAGTCCCAAGAAGTTGCAGAACGAAGGGTGAGATATGATCACGTAATCTCACATTGTAGACAAACCTGACAGCAGAGTTAAAGGCTCTCCTAAGTATAGAAATGGTTTCATCTGAGCACCCCGAGAAGACCTCAATACCATAGTCGATCAACGGAAGTATAAGTGATAGCACTAAATGCTTCCGAATGTGTAGAGGAAGAAAGTTGTTTAAACAACGAAACCTCCTGATGATGGAAAAGATCTTTCCAGCAAGGACATTGACTTGCGGCCTCCAGCTTAACTTGTCATCAAAGATAATCCCTAGATTTTTAGCTTGACTACTAAAAGAGATAGTATTGCCATCAAGTCTAAGTTGCATATGATTTGTAGAAACAGCAGGATTGGAGTTAAAAAGCATTGCTTGTGATTTCGCTGGATTCAGTACCAAACGGTTGACACGAGCCCACTCAGAGATGGACTTAAGATCGAGATTCACCTCCTCAATACAGTCATTCAGACTTGACCGTGGCCCCGCATGAATGATCTGAACTGAACATCATCTGCAAAGAGGTGAATAGTGACAAATGAGCAGGACAAAGCAATGTCGTTAATAAAGAGAGAGAAGAGCAAGGGGCCCAGGATCGAACCCTGAGGAACTCCCTTATTAATAGGCAATAGACTGTCTATGAAAGATCAATTCGAGTTTGGTTACATGATCGGACAGTTGGATATAAATAAGCTTCTCGAAGACCTTCGCCAGGACAGGTAGAATGCTGATAGGACGAAAATCCACACTACCCTTTTTTGGAATAGGCAGAATTTTCGCAAGTTTCCACGCCATGGGAAAACATGCCACCATAATGGCGTAATTAACCAGGGTGGTTATTTTGTAGCGTTTTCTCACTAGGTGAGATAAATAGTGAGATAAAAAAATTATGTTGTAATAATTTCTTTTATCTAATATAATCGATCAAAGACAAATATTTTATCTCACTTTTTATCTCACCTAGTGAGATAACGCTACAAAATAACCACCCAGATGTAAGATATGGGGAAGATGAGATGGAAGGATAAGGTTAAGGAACTTAAAGGGAATATTGTCCAACCCAACTGAGTTGGAGTTAATCGATTGGAATATTAGCCATAGCTCTTCACAAGAGATAGAACGAAAGGAGAAGGCCTTCGCATCCTCAGGCAGATCAAAATCAGACCGGTCAAGAGCAGGAAAGCTGTTAGGTTTGACGAAGGCTCTATTAATGCTATTGAGCTCTGCTTCACTTAGGGAGGAGGCTTCCACTTGGTCAGAGAGGACACCAGTGCTCCTTAATTTTCTCCAAAGATCTGTTGAGGAGTACACTGCCTTGAATATTCTGTCACCATAGTCGAGCTTAGCTCTACGCACCATAGCCTTAAACTTGTTTCGGAGCAAGCGAAAGACATCCCAGTTATCACCTGTGCCATTTCTAAGAAATTCACGATAGGCGGAATCTCGCATAGACCTCACATTAAGCATTTCAGGAGACAGATGTATGGTGGAAACTTTATTACACAGAATACGCCTATATGGTAGAATCTTATCGATAGCTTGGCAAATACCCTCATTCAGACAATTCAGTTTTACATTAATGTCAGTATGAAAGTAGACAGGGGAAAAATTAACTGTGTTTAGAAAAGACAGCAAGCCCACCATATCGAACCTACCAAAATCAGGAACATATCTATAGGAGGTTTGGGGTACTTTAGAGAGCCCAAAAGACATAATTAACAACGCGTGATGCGTGATCCCAGGGATCCTGAGTTGATTTTGAGCTCTAACTAGGAAGACATCACTCACCAAGAAAAAATCAATACAAGACCCGGAAGTAACATTCAAGTTACTGTGAGCTTGAAGTAGAAGCGAAGAAGGAGCATGGTGTGTAGGACAGTTGTTAGATACTATAGCAAGTCCCAGCCTGTCGGCAAAGCCATTACAAGTGGCAAGTGATTGGGAAGACAGAAGATTGCTATTAAAGGCAACCATGAGCACAACATTCGGGTAGTTAATAGCAAAATCAGCAATAGCCACCTCCAGCAACTCAGTACTACCCGTTGGCAAATAAGAAACGATTGCAAGAAGGGGCAGCGATCCAACTGTTACTAGAACAAATATTGCTCCGGCGTCGGACTCAGATAGTGTATGAATGACTTTAGATTTAAGCTTATTACTGACATATAGTTCAACACCACCATCCCTCCTTCTAGGCCTATCTAGGCGATGTATACGATAACCATCAATGGCAATTGCAGTGTTGGAAGTGTACTGTTTGAGCCAGGTTTCAGATAAACCCACCAGATCAAGACAGTTGTACTTAAGTAAGAATCTAATTTCTTCAAGCTTAGAGGAATGAAGTTTGGGATTAAGGCTCTGCGCATTAAAATGGCCAATATTAAGAAAATCACTGGGACCACCTAAGAGACTAGATCTACTGCTTCTCGAGCCAAGTGGTTGAATCAACTGGCTACTTGCCATGAAGAAGGCAAAGGAAAAAGAGAAAACCACATAAGCAAGGACGGGGAAAGGGGATAAGGGAAAAAAGAAAAAACACAAAGGAGAGGAAATAGTTCATAAACATACGAATAAGCTGCAATGAGAGATATGAGAAAGAACAAGAACAGGAAATAAAAAAAACGCCATGGCAAGACATTCAAGTAATTGGAAATTGTAGATTCAAGGCAGAGAGATCAGCAAAGTTATAAGAACTGCCATCACTATTAACGACAATAGACGCAACACCAATGCGGAAACTAGAGATAAGATGTTTTTTCTTAAGAAGCCTTGCTTGCTTAGCAAGGGCAGCCAATGATGGTGGAAGGTTGTCGTTGAGATAGATGATGGAGTGATCATTAATACCACTGACTAGATCGGAGGCTAAGATTTTCTCCTTTTTAAAATATTCAGCAATAATGCTGTCACGAACTAGTGTGTGAGATATTGTTACTACCGCTGATGATTTATTAGCATTCAGCCAACGATAAGATGTCATTAGATTTTCGTCAAAGCCAGGCCGATTGATTCGAAATTTTTTAGAAGAATACTATGAAGATCCAGTACAGAGATGATAATATCGTTCAGCCTATAGAACCTCAACAATCTTACATTTGCGTCTTCAAGAGACTGAACTCTAGACTGCATCAGAGCAATAGCCGCAGGAGCAGAGTCGAGGAACTCAGCCTTATCCTTCAATTTGGATAAGTCACATTTAATGGAGTTGATTTCGGCAGCACACTCAGTTACTGAGACTTTGATATCAGACCATTCCTGAGGGCATGTTTTAAAGAGGTCTAACATGCGTTGGAAATCAGAAGCAAGACCAGCTTGAGATGCCTTGAGCTTGGAGATCTCTTGCGAAAAAGTTTGGATACATCAGACTGCTGAGTCTTAACATCATTAGGCGAGAGACCCGAACATTTGAAGTGGACCCTTCCGTAACAAATATCGCAGCATATACCATCATGGACTCTCTTATTGCAGACAAGACAGGTTGAGCCAACATCAGACTTAGGCGGCATTGTAAAGAGAGAGGGAGAGTGAAGGAGAAAAAGAAAGCTGTAGAATGAAAATAGGTATCACTCCCACCTTACGTTGACAGTATGCACACTGCAGCTCCCTAAAACGAAAAAAAACAAAGAATAATACAAATGATATATAAAGAATACGCTAATAGTAAATAAAAACCAAGCAGCAAATTTCTACTTGATCCACACAGAAAGCGCTCAGACAGATATGATGAGTTTAGCACTGCTTATGGGCTTCAAAGCAGCAATATCAACAGATTCAAATAAATTTCGTAGTGAACATGTGACTATAGTAGCAGCATAGATTAGAGTTAAAAGAAGTCACATCAGCTCGATACTGCGAATTATAAAAACAAAATCGATTTAGTAGCTTCAAATAATCCTTATCACTGGATGCTTAGATGGCTATTTGACCTTCAGTACAACAGATCTGGTGAGACGGCTTGGTTAATCAAGCACACACAAATTGCCGTCCCCACTATTCTGAAATTAAAGATAGATCTAATTTTAGTGATAGAAAAGGACTAGTATTGAATAAAAAAGTTATTCCATAGGTAGTATATAAATTTGTTTGAAGAACAATCACTATTCACTGGATTTACTAGACAATTAGTTGTAGATTTAAAGAGAGTCAATTCTAACCCATTGGTTCATTAGTCACATCAAATATATTATTAACACTCCTATATTTATAACAAAAGAACCTCCTGTCAAATCACTTTATATTAATGTTATAGGTTAGGTTTCACATTTAAGTAAGTAATTGTTATAACTCCTATGTATTATCATAGGTAAATCAAGCCGAATATTTGGACTGACAAAGTTACTTGAAAATTTATAAAGATTATCAAAGTTCACTTTTTAGGCTAGATTTCAAAATTATAAGCAACTTTATGAAGTTTATACAGGGTGAGTTTTTTAAAAAATGCCAGGCTTTTATCTCGAGAACGATGCTAGATGGGACAAAATAACCCAAGGTGATATTTGTTCAGGGTCGAGGGGGACGTCTAGTGGTAATATTGAATGACCTTGAAACTCATAAGTATTGGAGATATATGCTAAAGTAGGGTTTTTTTTAAATTAGAATTTAAGGGTCTTTTTAAATTAAGTAAATCAAACTACACACTTTTTGCTTACAAAATTTTTTTGTGAAGTGTACGATTTTGTAGATATGATTAACATTGATTTGCACTAAAGCAAACGTGTCTTCGCTAAGGTCTTCAGAAAAAAAATAAAATTTCGATAAATTAAAAAAAAACAATGAAAATCATTCATTAATTTAAATATTATTGCATCGCGGCCTACTGCGTGAAATTGATTTTCGTTGTTTTTTTTTTAATTTATTGAAATTTTATTTTTTTACTGAAGAACTTAGCGAAGACACGTTTGCTTTAGTGCAAATCAATTTTCATCATATCTAACAAAATCGTACACTTTACAAAAAAAATTTGTAAGCAAAAAGTGTGTAGTTTGATTTACTTAATATAAAAAGACCCTTAAATATATGGGTTCTAATTTAAAAAAACCCTACTTTAGCATATATCTCCAATACTTATGAGTTTCAAGGTCATTCAATATTACCACTAGACGTCCCCCTCGACCCTTAACAAATATTACCTTGGGTTATTTTGTCCCATCTAGCATGGTTCTCGAGATAAAAGCCTGGCGTTTTTTAAAAATTTTAAAAAACTCACCCGGTATAGTTGCTTAGAAAACTATCACTGCACAAAATTCAAGCAAAATTCAAAATTTCAAGCAACTTTATATAGTTTATATACTTGTTAGAAAACTATCACTGCACACTGCATACAATTTCGATTAACTTTATGCAGTTTAAATAGTTGCTTAGAAATCAATCACTGCACACTGAATCTTTAGATCGAATTATACGTGGTTTAAGAGGAGTCAGAACAGCAACACACATGGTTTAATGACCCTCCAAATGAGCAACTTTCACAACCTTTAAAAACTTCATGAAATATGGCTGTAGCAACAGAGCCTATTTTAAAATAGTACATAATGAAATATAGTAAGATTCACTTGATAAATTTAGATAATAAATTTGATTTATATTTAAGCAAAGCATGCATCTAAATAACTAACATTAGACTATTAGACTTTGAAACAAATATAATAGTATTAATTTATTTCGGTTTTAGAGCGCAACTCTTCACTGCAAGCGACGAGTGATAAATTAATTTAAAATTTGCTAATGAAACTCCCAAATGACATTCTGTCAAAGTATGTTGTACAATACAAAATTTATCTGGCCAGTCTAATCTAATCAAATATGGTTTTCATGCTCGTTAAACCTTGTTATGCTTCTTTTTGTTTGACCTATATAAATCTTAGAAAAATCACTGCAGCATTTATAATCATAAATCCCTGATTTTTCCAAATCTTCAATTTAATTTTTTGTGCTTCCTAAAATATTTTCTAATTTCTGTTGATTGCCAATAACGGGAAAAAGCTATTTACATATCGAGGGCGGAAAGAATATTACGCCCGTGGTTTATATAGAAATCCAACGAGATGTGATGACTTTTATTGAACCAAGGGCGTCATCTTCCTTTCAGTGTGAGTATGTACAACGTGTTACGCACAACTGCATTTCTGAATTGTAAAATAAATCGGTTTTTGAATTTTTAAACTCGCTAGACATTTTAAAATTTTGAGAAAAAAAACTAAACATTTCATGATTTTCACTATAAACTTCATACAATAATTCATTTGTATGTTCCTCAATTCAAATATAACAGCTTTAATTTAGTCTTTAGATCCGTCCGTCCGTACCGTTATATTTTAACTGTCAGTAAAATGTAAAACGGAAATTAAACCACATTGGCACGGAGGGAAAAAAACGAACGGCCACCTAATACAAATTCAAACTTTTACGGAAGACATAACCACAAATATTGTATAATCTATCTACATATATAAATTATTTCAAGAAACTAGGGATCGCCCAGTGGCGAACGACTATTGTAAATGAAAATTGTAAACAGACCTTCCAACAAAATAACTACAATACATTATTTCATAGTTTGATTTATTAATTCAATTGATTTTGAACTGTCAAACAAAAAACTATAAAATATATTGCGAGGCTGATGTAAAGGCGAACTTCACCACAGCTCTGGAAACAAAATCTTCTAAATATATAGTGACCTAAGGTCCTTCAATTAATGGCTAACCGATGTTATTGATTTCTCGTAGTTCTAATTATAAAAACATTAAAGAAAGCTATAGTTTCTGTACAGACATAAATTCTATTTGTACGAATAAGAAAAGTAAAAAAAATTTTATCGGAAGTAAAAAACCGGAAATCGGAATGCAGATCTGTTACAAATCATACTCTAAGTAATACCAAGTTTAAATACCAAGTTTAATCAAAATCAGTTATCACGAACTGATGATATTAAAATTTTAAATAAATAAACAGGTACTCGGAAGGCCCACACCACTTATCCCAATATCGTCCACTAACCAGTTCTTTGTCATTTAAATCTCCATGTTTTGTCAAAGTGTCATCAAAATTGATTGATCATATAATCATATAATATTACCGGAAGCTAAAAACCAGAACTTGGGATGCACAACTGTTATGAACCGTACCAAATTTTTAAATACCAAGATTCATCCAATTCGATTATCAGGTATAGATGTTATTGAGTTTTCAAAACGGACAACCTACCACTTTGTTGAGTTTTCTCGGGGGACCCCCTACCACTTTGTTTAAATTCGCTCAAAAACTTATCAGCTCCTTGTCATACATATTTGCAGCTTTCTTTTTTAAAGTGTCATCAAAACTTATTCACGAACAAACGTTCTATGCTCTCAACAAATATAAAAAATAGTGAAAAAAACTGCTTGTTGTATGGTGGACCCCCAACCCTTAGTACAATGTACTCCAAATACTAATGAAATCTTTATCATATTGATTGAAGCCTTTAACCTACTTTTCATGAAAATCGATTTGTAACTCAAGGCTATAGAAAGGATAAACAACGCAAATAAGTTTTTTTTAACCGGAAGTGACAACGGAAGTTGGTACACAGTAATATTGGAAACAGTACTAAAACCTTATATACCAGGTTCCAATAAGATTGAAATCCAGGATTAGAAATTATTGAAGATTCAAAGAATTCGGGACCCACGCACGCAAACCCACAGACAAACAATATCTGTTTTTGCTATTTAAATTGAAGATAGTCCAAATACAAGATAAAATAAAACTTTGGATATGTAAGATTTTTTAATTGAAAATTGTGGTGAAGTGAAAACAAAATTATCGAACAAAAAAACACACCTTCACATTTTTCTCAAAAAAATCGTCCAGATTCGAAAAAAATATTTTTCGGCACATCTTCTGCTCAACACCTTTCCTACGATATATATTGCCCCACTTTTGTTGGAGCAAATAATTTTAAATGGTACTACAAAAATACTGCTTACGCATTTATATATATCTTTATATATAATTGGACGATTTAATATTTATTGTCTTTTCATCGTTATTTATTGTTCTTTTTGGACTTAAACGATGAAAAGACAATAAATATTTATGTATAGATTTCATAAAATACAAAAATTAGGTAACTTTTAAAGATATTTTCTTTACTATAGTGTTTAAGTTAAATTTCTCCAAATTCGGATATATATGATAGGTAATCTAATAAATATATTGTTCCAAATCGGCCCACTTTTTTAAGTAGATTTTGAGATATTTCAATTTTTCTGAATTTGACTGCCAGGAGACTGACGAGGGCAACAGAGTTATATATAAAATTTACTAAAACCTTGAACAAATCTCTTAGAATTTAATAATAATACATATCTTTTAAATATTAAACCACTTAAGTAATTATTAAAAATAACTATTACCGTGTAATACGTGAGATAATCTCAGTCTTCAAAACAGTCTTTTGACATTTTAATAACGTAATATTAGCCGTGTTCGATTTGACTGATGTAACTGAAACAACTGCAATTGTTGTTGTTTTTTTCAGTTGTTTCAGTTAAATCGAACGCACCTTATTATCTAGGGTAGTTTTAGTTAATAGTATACATTTTCTGAGAAATCAACAAACAATAGAATCAAAAATATGACAATCTTTGCCTGTTTCATAGGCTAAAAACGCTGAAAACGCTTAAATACTGACCAAGGGACTGACGCCAGGGGATAGATGGAAAAGACATACATTTCAGGCTATAATTACAACTAATGTTTCCTTCGTTTTTTTTCGAATAACAAGCTGCATTTTAACAAATCAAAGGTAACTGCGTTTAAATTAAAATAAAACTCAGGTTTACAAGGAAATAACGACTCACCAGGAGGGTACTGATATTTTAACTGGCTAAGCACGTGACTGGCTAACATGTTAACAACAACTCTAGGACTGGCATAGTAATAGCGGCCATCAAATGCCGCGGTCAGTAGCTAACTTTACTACCAACGCTAAAATTAACTGGGATTTGACCTTGCGTCGGTGGTATTTACCGAGAATTTCAAATTTGAAAGACACACAAGAGACTGACGACAAAAACTGATGACAAAGTTTGTTATTATTTTTTTAATAACCTTGAGAATATTACATTATGAAAGTTGTGATATACATTACTAAGCAGGGCTGCGAAGTCGGTGCCAACATTAAGCGACTCCGACTCCAAGTTTTTAAATTCTAAATCCGACACCAATTCCGACTCCGAAACTATTCAAATTTCATTTCGAAACAATAAATTATATAAAACGTAATAAAGCACCTGGTATCGACTACGATAAACTGACCATACGTACAGCATTGTGCTGTATTATACAGCATTTTTACTGCTTTTCAGCATCAGTATCCGTCCAGCAAAATGCACAGCATTTATAAAATTTGTCCAGCCAACCTAAATTTGTCGTTTTGTTAATGTTGTGCATTTTTTTCTGAGTAATTATCTGATTCTGACATACCCTCACAGATGTAAAAATAGTCATAGCAAAGACTTTTCTCTTAGCTAAGACTAAAACCTCTTAAATGCGATTCTGTATGTAGTCACAACTGTGAGATGTCAAAAAAAAACCTCTTAACGTAAGACCATCAAACATGGTCATCTTAAGCATCATAACTTAAAGTTTCATATTTTTTATTGGAATTCTTGTATGAAAAATTATATTAATAAAGGATAAAATATTAATTATGAATTATTTATGTAATTATTATAAAATTTATAATAATTATCTATATTTAATTTTAGTTTGAATCAAAAATATAAAACAAAATATATATGGATATATATTGATTTTAAATAAAATGGCGATTGAAAACTTCATATTTGCAATATCAAACTTTTACGTCTCATGTTGTTTTATGAAAATTTTGTAAATTTTATATAAACTAAGGAAAAACAATAATTCTTTTCTCACAAATTTATTGCAAAATAATTAATATATGGTATAATTTTATATTAATTGTATATAAATCAGTGTTTCGAACCCAGAAAAATTTGGGTGCAGGTTCAGGTTCGGGTTCAATACATTAAAATTTAGTGGGTTCGGGTTCAAATTTGTTACAAAAAAAAACAATTTTTTCGAATTTCTTTTATGAATTCATTAATTTTTTATGTTTTTTTTTTATTGAAAGTTAGGCATATTTAGTGTTAATATAATTAATTATATATTAACGTCTCTGAATATCCGAAGATACCATGCCAACTAGGGATTATAATCAATTGAGAATTAAGTTTCTTTTAGAAATTTATGAACGCCGATCTTGAACTTTTGCGGGTTAAAGTTATCAAAGAAAACCCACGAAGGTAATGAATTCCAGAGATGAGAGACACTGTTGAAAAAGTCGCGCTGGAAGGCTACAGTTCTACATCTAATTATTTGAACCGTAAAAGGATGGGCCGCTGCTACCGATGCTCTGGTATGACACGATAGGTTTGCAGACTTAGGTAAAATCGATTTGATCTCTTCAGAAACCTGTTCATCCATGATATATTTGTAGAAAATCGTCAAATCAGCAACATTTCTTCTATGCTGTAAGGAATCAAGGTCATTAGTAAGCTTTGAGTTACCAATTAATTTAACTGCTCTCCGCTGCATAGAATCAAGGTACTTCAAACTACATAAGTATGCTCCACCCCATATGTGAGAACAATATTCCATGCAGGGACGTATAAAATATTTGTATATTAAAAGAAGCTGTTCGCTACTGAAAAACTTACGACATCGTCCTAAAAACCCCAATTTTTGAACAGCGCTCTTCGCTAGGCTAAAAATATGAGAGTTCCACTTCATATTATTTTCAACCTCAACTCCTAAAAGTTTCACGGACTCTTTCTCCATCAGAACGTTGGAATCAAACTTCAATGGAAAAGAGTTGGGTGTTGACAATCTTGAAAAATGACAAACTTGTATTTTGGACGTATTGAATTCAACACTGTTAGCAACACCCCAATCAAAGATAGTTTTAAGATCAACGTTTAATGAATCTATCAAATTTGATCTACAGTTATTAAGCGCTAAAGGTGAATATGATCTAGGTGCAACATGAGATGCAGGAAGAGTGCAATCATCAGCAAAACTATGGATAGGATTAATTGTTGAAACCAACAAGTCATTAATATAGATAAGAAAAAGATTTGGGGACAAAGTGGAACCTTGAGGAACTCCTGCATTAGTCGAAAATACATCCGATGAAATACCGTCAACATTGACTCGAAATTTTCGCTCAGATATAAAGCTTTGCATCCCGGAAATTAGTGGCTCATCTAAACCATAACATCTCAACTTGCATGTAAGATTTTTGGGCCAAACTTTGTCAAATGCTTTGGAAATATCAAGAGCAACACCGAAAGTCTCACCAAAGTTTTCAAGGGATTTGTTCCAAAGATGAGTAACAAACGAAAGCAAATCTCCTTTTGCTCTTCCTTTTCGGAAGTCGTATTGTCATTTACATTACATACCGTATTTATGTTACACACATATTTATTTTGAAAAAACATTTTCATTTAATTCTCACTATTCTCTACTCTCTACTGAAACAAATAATAACCAAAATAATCTTGTTTGAAACAAAAACATTCTGCGAATTATGAAATATGAAATTTCTTACGCAAACTTCCTAAATTTCCTATATTAAAAATTGAACCTGAACCGCGTTTTTGATTGGGTTCGGCTTCACATAATTTTTAAAAAATCTTGCTCCGGAGCGGGTTCAGGGTTCGGGTTCGGTTCGGGTTCGAAACCCTGATATAAATTATTATAAAATAAAATACATTTTTGATTATTGAAAATTGCGTTCGGTGTTTTCACAAACAAAAATTATAGATATCTTAAAAAATTTTAATAAACATAAACTTGATTTTTATAAAAAATTATTATATAATATAGCATAATTCTTAAAAATAATTTATATGGTATTTTAATTTGTATTTAAACTATTTAAAAAGAAAATATGACATTTTATAATACTTTTGTTTATAAAAATAGCCGTTTGAAAGATCTCCAAAATATATTTGTAGAGATTATGAGGTTTTTTATGACAACGTTCACAGAATCGCAATTAAGATATTAAAAAAAAACTCTTAAAAAAATTGTCATAACAAAAATCATCATAGCTAAGACCTCTTAACTCAGAATCAGCCTGTAGATGCATTCAGAAAATAGATCATAATGTTTAGTGGGTACAGCAAGTAATAAGTCGTCAGTGTCAGTTAGAAGTATAAATATCAAATCCCATTTTTACTAAGTAATGCGGTTTGTTTTGTTGTGGATTTATATAATTAATATAATTAATAATAAAATAAGATTTCGATGAGCGTTTTGTAAAAAATTATATAAATATAATAATATATTTTTTTTTTTTTAAATAAAATGTGTTGTGTAATAGGGTTTAGAATATGTGTCACAACAACACATAAATACCTTTTAAGACCTAGGTCTAGACCTGGGTCCCACAACAACTAGCGTTCTAAGGTGTAGATTAACGCTTTTTTTTAAACATCTGCGGGTTGAAGCCACCTGAGACTAAGTGTTCCGGCAAACTATTCCATTTGTACGCAGTTCGGACAAAGAAGTCTCTCTGCGATCTGCCAGTATGACAGCGCGGGATCTCTACCGTTTCACCGGTTGCGGCAGCCGATTGCCGAGTGGAACGGGGGTAAGAATAAGTTTGAGGCATGATGCCGCTGCTTTCATCTGAGCACTGCTGATGACGATATTTGTAAAAAACAACGAGGTCAGCAACAGTGCGGCGATGTTGTAGAGAATCAAGTTTTGATGTCAAAGTTCGATCACCCACAATTCGTATAGCCCGCTTTTGAACGGAGTCCAAGAGGGCCAAGATGGAAACAGAGGCAGCACCCCAAACTTGACAGCAGTACTCCATACAGGGACGAATATAGGACTTATAAACATGGAGCAATTGGTATGGAGTGAAAAATTTTTTGCATCTATTTAGGAGGCCGAGTTTTTTAGACGCGCTTTTTGCCATCGCCATTACATGATCGTTCCAGAGTAGGTCATTTGAAACTGTGACACCCAATAAACGAATGTGTTTACATTCACCTATTGGTTCATCACACATACTGAATAAAATATCTTTGGGGAACTCGGTCTTTAATCTGGAAACAATCAACAGCTGTGTTTTGGTAGAGTTGAAATTGACGAGGTTTTGGTCACCCCAGTCGGCGACTTTATTCAGGTCTTTGTTCACGTTTATGGCAGCGTCTCTCCGGGCAGGATTAATTCGTTCGTGCATTTTACCTTTTGAAGGAAGGGGCTCGAACGACTTGTGCAGAGTACTATCATCTGCAAAACTATTTATTGGGTTGCTGGTGATTTTCAACAATTCGTTGATATAAATCAAAAATAGGGTTGGGGACAATACTGAGCCTTGGGGTACACCAGCGTTAATTAGTTTAGACTCAGAAGAAAATCCGTCTAAGGTTACCGAAATGTATCGGTTGGATAGAAAATTTTGAATCAGCTTCACAACATTGGGATGAAAACCGTACGCAACGAGCTTGTTGATTAAGTTGGCATGCCAGACTCGATCGAATGCCTTGGAGATGTCTAAAGCGATAACGTATGTTTCACCACCTTTATCAAGTATGCTGTTCCAACAATGCGCTACATAGTTTAATAGATCGGTGGTTGATCTTTTGTTTCGAAAACCGTATTGGCTGTCGGATATTAAATGATTTTCTTCCAGAAATTTTGAAATATGTGTATTAATATAATGCTCGTAGACTTTGGATAGGACCGATAGTAAAGCTATTGGCCTATAATTTGAGATATCGGATTTTGATCCCTTTTTGGGGACGGGCTGGACATTTGCCAACTTCCAGCACGAGGGAAATATACCAGATTTGTAGGATTGGTAGAAGATTTTAGTTAAAGTTGGTGCAAGTTCTTTGGAAAAGGTTTTTAAAATAATGGGTGGAATATTGTCCATTCCTGAGGCTTTGTTGATGTTTAACCCCTTTAAAAGTTTAGCGACTATTTTGGGTTTGAAGTGAAGTTCATTCATATTAACTCCTGAAGACTGGATTTGAGGCATTTCTTTAGGAGTTTCCAAAACAGTGGAGTTCAGAGCAAAGCGTTCAGCGAACAAGTTAGCTTTTCTTGCGGAATCATTGACGATTAAATCACCATCAATAATAGGGGGAATAGAAAATTTTGTACTAGAATTTAAAGAATTAATGGCACTGTAGAAACTCTTGTCAGAAACAGACATAGACGTAAGTTTTGAAGCTTTCGCTCTGTCAATTTCAGACTTTTCGTTTGAGATAATCTGGTTAGATATTTTGTTGGCCTTTAGATATTGGGATCGATTAGTAGGAGTTTTGTTATGAATCCAAATATTAAATGATCTACGTTTGTTTCTAAGTGCCGTTTTGGCAGCCTTCGAATACAAGTATTTTTGTTTGGGTTTTACTATGGAGAAAGGGACAAATTTATTGATAGCAAATTGGATGGTTTCTGTAAAGTTTTGAGCAGGAACATTTACATTGTCAGTGTAAAAACAATGACGGTCGAAAGGGAAACCATGGAAAAAATTTTGAAGGCCACTTTTATCCATTTTTGAGTAGTGAAATATTTTGCGGGGTTTGGGAGCTGTAGTTTTAAGTAGATCAGTTTTGATAACTGATGAGATTAAATAATGATCAGAATTTCCAATACTACCTTTCGCGACATCGACACTCGTAATATCTGGCATTGTGGTAAGATAGAGATCTAAAAGAAAACTATTATCACCGCCATTACGGGGAGTGAAAGTCGGGCTTTTAACAATTTGGAATAGGCCCTGAGACGCGGCAAAAATTTCTGCCAGTTTTCCACTATTGTCAACATCGTCGGTCGATTTGGAGAATTCCAACCATGATTTGTTGTGGACGTTGAAGTCACCGGTAACGATAACTTCACAATTAGGGGACTTTGCTCTAATCTCGTCCACAATTTTTGTCAGTATATTAAAAAAGTTTGAGTTACGTTTGTTGGGGGACCGGTATAAAGCTATTGTAAAAAAAGTCATTTCTGGAAGACAAATCTTTAAAACCATTGTATTGAAGCCGTCACCGTGTAGTTCAAAATTTGGAAAGCGCGTGTACGCAACACTCTCATGAATGAATGCGCATACGCCCTGATGGAGTTTGAAAGCTGATTCGAGCCTATATTCGGAATTAAGCGATTCTATAAAGCGAAAATTTTCAGAAACTTGTGTTTCTGTAAGGAATAGAATTAAAAATTTTTAATTTTAAATTTAAAATTTTTTATTGATTCGTATATGTTTTGTCCCTGCAAATTCCGTGGACGCGCCGCTTTATGGGCGGGTGGATTGCGCAAATTTGCTTTACCACTTGCAGACTTATTTTTTTTCGGTTGTACCATATATACAGTGAAACTTCCATAATTCGAACCACCAAAAGCCATCAATTTTAGTTCGATTTAGGGAAATTTCGAAATATAGAAACGATTTATAAAGAAATTCAAAATTTTAATTCGAAATATTAATACGATTTATAGAGAAATTCGAATAATAGAAGTTCGATTTATGGAAGTTTGACTGTATATCAAAAGGTTTATTTTATTTTTTTATGTTTTATTTTAAAATGGATAACTAAGTAAAAAATCCTATCATACAACAAAATATGACATATGCCATTATTTCATGATAAGACGAAGAAACAATAACAATAATAAGTGAAAAACAAATTGTGAGAAATTTGCAGAAAACAAAACAAAACTAAATGCCAATAATCCAACTGATGCAGCGCACCCCAGACGCACCGCCCACCACCCTAATCGAGGCACAAAGCCCACACATAACTACGTGTTGGTCCGATTCCTCGGAAGAGCTAATGAGCGGTACAGCTACGGAACGCTGCCCAGCTAAGACTGGAAGTGCTGCCGTTGACTAATTAAAGTTCATCCGCCAGCACCCTAAGATATCATCTTGGCTAATGACATCTCCTGCCATTGCCAGTGGTATGTGATATCTCACACTAACTCATATGTCAATGGCAGGGACTGGAGTACGCAGGGTAGTCAGACCCGTAGATCAAAATTGATCATAATCGATCAAAATACTTAATACTAAATGCTTATAAACCTTTTTATAAAAACTATCAGTTCGTTAGAATTTTTTTCGTAGAATACGATAAACAAATTTTGTAGGCAGTTTAATGCGTATAAACCTTTTTTTTAAACTATTAGTTCGTTAGCATTTTTCCGTAGAATACGATAATAGTTATTTATTTATCAAGTCGAAAAGTGAAACTTTAAAGTACGAGCTAGATTTTTACGGCCGAGGCGTCTAGCCAAGGCCGAAATTACTAGTGAGTACCTTTAAAAACACTTTTCGTTTGAGATAAATAGAAAATTTTATTTCATACTGAAAATTTATTAAAATAAAGAGAAATAAGTTTTAAATTTTGCTGAAAAAGTGGAACTTTAACGTCCTAGGACTTTATAAAATTTTATAAATTCCTTGGACGTTAAAGTTCAACGTTTATGGTACAAAAAGTTGAACTTTACCGTCCTAGAACTTGTGGTGATGCTTCGAACTAAATTTTTAAAAAAGATTGCCTTGATTTTCGTTTTTGTTCATAATAAGTTTTTTGTTTTTAAAATTACTTTTTAAGAATCTTTTCTTCCAATATATACTACATATAGTTTTTCATGTATATTGTTTAAAATAATTTCCAAAATGTATAAGAATTGAAACGTTTCGCAGTGCAACCTGAGCCCCCAAAAAGGAGTAAAGATTGCCCTGGCCAACGTTAAAGATTTGACCACCTGGCTGTGGATCCGGATACCGCTCTCGACTTCACTCAGTCATTTGAGGTCGTAGGTTTTATCCGGCAACCAGGTAGTCCTAGTAAAGAGCGGTTTAAAGGGAAAAAGGAACACTAAAAAAAAACCTTAAATTGCCATCCCTACATCCCTTTTACGTCCGGCAGACCATGCTTTCCCTTCAACCTACACGAATTCTAGTCAAGACATTTAAATAAGGATTCAAGGTGACCGGTTTAACAGGAAACAGCCTTGAAACCCCTTTACCAGCTAGATCATCTTTATAATTAAAACCATACAAACAATATAAAATAAAAGTAACTGGCATTTAAAACAACATCACAAACCAAGCAAACAGTAAAGATGGACTTACCTAATCTTATTCCAGGAGACGTCCAGCATCCAATCACCAAATGTCACGATATTCTCCAACTTATAATTTCCAATTAACAAAAACAAACCACAACCACTTTTGTTCTGCCATTTTCCTCAAGCCGTCGATTTTTCGTTCGGCAAGCTCCGAAAAATCTCGATTGCCCGCGATCTTGTAAATTTGCTACCACAACTGTTTTTAACTTGGCAATTTGCTGTAGAACACGAGGGTAATTTGTCTGCCATTGTCGAGTCCGACAACTGATATTTTGGTATGTTTGGGCTGTCGGACTAAACAAAAGCAGACAAATTTTTGTCGGACAAGGTTACCCTCATGTTCTAAAACAAATTTCCAATTCCCATAGTAAAAAACAAATTACAAGAGCCCGGGCAATCGGCATTTTTCGGAGCTTGCCGAACGAAAAAGCGGCCGAATCGAGAAAAATGGCGGAACAAAAGTGTTCGGCCTCGTCAAGGACAGGCGCCTCACGAAGTATAAAATATGTGGTAATCACAACATGAAATCGGTGTGGGCTTTTTTTAAAACATTTTTTTAATACACTTTTATTTGAGGTTGGTAGCAGAGGGCCGTTATTTTTTTTTAGCATAATATTTTAGTTAATTAATGTCCTGTATTTTCCTTTCCAAAAAATGGTCACCGTAATGATAAGAGAAGAATTGTGAACAAAGAACACCGTTAGAATTCACAATACTAGAATTAAAAAAAAATTTGAACGAGAAAATGCAATTGGAGATTTCAATTAGATTTACATATCAATAAAAGATTTGTTTGGAAATGATTTTTATGAATCCACAAATTAAGAGTTACGTAACAAAATTCTAATAACAAATTAATGAAAAAGAAAGTTTAATAGAAATTTCTGTGCAACTTCGTAATTTTCAATGCTGTTTTAAGCCTTATATCTTTTTTTTTTTCATGTTAATCATTAACTTAACCTAAAAATTTTGTGTTAATTTTAATCTTCGATAGTGTTTTATAAAACTTTATATAAAACTTTTTTAATAGATTTAAGTAAAATAAAATCTTCTTCAAATTAAATTTTATTATTTTCTATATCATTTGGATTTATCAAAAATAAGACAAATAAATATTAAATATATCTTTACAATAAAAATTAGTAAAAATCAAAACTTAATTAAAAACGTTAATTAAAAATTCTTTAAAAATCTTTTGAAAATCAATTGATAGTTACATTATATTACCGAAGCATAATTCTTAAAATAATTCGATATTGAAATTCCTATTTAATTATATCATTGCTTTGAATGATCGTGTACATATTTATGGTTATAAATTATACAATACGAGCACTTCGCTATATTTTTTTTTACGAGTATAAATAACTATGTAAAGGACTATATTTTCATAACAAGAACTACTTTTACATATAATATTTGTATTCCGAGATTGTGATTCTAAATCACCACTCGAACCATTATTATTAAATATTTCCTAAAATTGAACAATTACAAATTTTAGATACATTTAATACTATTAACAAATTTTGAAGTAATATTTAGTGAGTTTGACAAAATTTATAAACATAACTGATGTACCGTTACATAATATAAATCGTCAAATAAAAAACAAACTCAGCTCTTCAAAAACTATGTTTTATAATTATTATCATTATTCGAATTACGAAATCAAACTTAATAATATTTTTTTAAAATAAAATAATTAAAATTTGTTTGTTTGTTTTGATATAGTTGTCTATATTAACATGACATATAATAAAATTCGTTTGCTTATTAGTTTCTAATTTCGTTTGATTTCAAATTAAATTTAACACATAGATTTCCTTTAGCATTTCAAATTACTTTTAATATTTGGAAGTCAAAGACTTCTCATACTACAAAATAATATTATAGTTATTTATTTTTATTTAATTTATTTTTTTGATAATTTATGGACCTTAAACCTATCGGTCCTTGGAAATTATGAGAAAAGAAAACGAAAATGAGAAACAAAAAGAAACACAATAATCAGAAAATAGATATTTCCTTCTAGAATTTCTTATTCCTCTATTATAACTAAAAATTGATTTTAATATTTCCTTATTTATTTTGAATTTATTTATTGATGCAAAAAAAACAATCAACAAAACTTAAATGAAGTTACTTCTATATAAAAAAATAAAAAAGATTATTATTAATATTTAAACAAAATGTAAACTTAAACATAACCCAAAAAACAACAAAAAAATATATATTGACATTAATAAAACAATTAACAAAAATCTGCATAAAAATTTAACATAATTTATCAAAAAAAGCTAATCGAAATATGTCAGAGAAAACATGGTCTGGAGTCATACAAGGCATGTAGGAACAGGCAAAACAAAGGAATAACTGGACCATCTATTTTGGAAGGAAAAATGAAGAAGCCGACAAAAAAAACTAATATACGAAAGAGTTCTAATTTCT
Organism: Diogma glabrata; assembly: GCA_963693315.1. NCBI lineage: Eukaryota > Metazoa > Arthropoda > Insecta > Diptera > Cylindrotomidae > Diogma > Diogma glabrata. The sequence goes on from CAVNZG010000092.1 coordinate 260,576, forward strand.
GTTATTACCATTACACCAGTTGCTGGTTATAGAAACTCCAGAAATTGAACTAAAATGCAATAGGTCTAGTTCACCTTGAACTCGGGGTTTTCACTGATCCAGTTTCTAAAAAAAACTTTGAGAAAAAAAAAATAATAACAAAGATTAAAACAAAAATTATAATTGAGACCGAAACAATTACGATACCGAAAAAAACAATTAAAACATCTTTTTAGCTTTTCAGCGTTGTCACTCTAATGCCAAATCTTTGGTTTGAACAAGGAATACGGGATATGGAAGGAAGAGATTAGGAATATGAGATTCTCTTGATGATCGGCAACAGCTTTTAGCTAAGGTCAAACGCAAAGCGGATTTAGCAATACTGCTGGACGCTCAATGAGAAGAATCGATTAGAGACTCACAATGTTCCGTTTAACTAACAGCCAACAGCTGGAATTACTCGCGACAGAACATTGTAAGTTTCTTTAAAGGATAGTCTTTGAGAGGTTACAATGATCTAACAGACAAATTCAACAGAATCATAAGTCATAACTTAAATTAAACATAACAAAAACAAACGACCAACACGATACCATAAAAAAACAGCCGGATTTGATTGCGGTAAAACAAGTTTTACAACCTGACAACCAAGGTCAACGACTTACAAACTTATGACTTAAACGACAACAAAATAATTAAAACTAAACACACAAAAAATACCCGGAAGTGTTCGCGATCCAAACTAACAAACACTTTCAACGGTAGACGAACTTATAACTAAACAAAAACACCAAACACCAAATAAACTCCACAGATAACCCGGATATGCCCGCGATATAAGATCTCAAAGCGATTCAGACAATGGAGCAACAACGCCAAAAATACACTAATTTATGAGATGCTCTCAGGTCAATCTAGATATGGTTAAGATTAGGGATGTGACATCCTATATAGACAATCGATTATTAATTAATTAAATATTATATTTCACAAACTTTATTAATTTAAAAAAAAATACCCACAAATATAATAAATTTTGAAATAAATAAATTAAATTAAAGTTTTTATAAACTTTAATGCAACATAATAACGTAGAATCAACATAAAAACGTTTTAAGTCACATCCCTAGTCATAACGGAATGCCAAGAACATCGCAAATAAATACTGCACCCACCATACACGTTTGGCATCCCACTAGACAGTGTTTAAATGGATGCACAGTCATGAATGGTAGGAAACCCCGTCAACAGACCTATGGACTAAACACATGATCCTAACTTTTGTTCGGTTCATGGACTAACTGAGCCATTAACTTGGGCGCCACTGAAACGTTTCGCAGTGCAACCTGAGCCCCCAAAAAGGAGTAAAGATTGCCCTGGCCAACGTTAAAGATTTGACCACCTGGCTGTGGATCCGGATACCGCTCTCGACTTCACTCAGTCATTTGGGGTCGTAGGTTTTATCCGGCAACCAGGTAGTCCTAGTAAAGAGCGGTTTAAAGGGAAAAAGGAACACTAAAAAAAAACCTTAAATTGCCATCCCTACATCCCTTTTACGTCCGGCAGACCATGCTTTCCCTTCAACCTACACGAATTCTAGTCAAGACATTTAAATAAGGATTCAAGGTGACCGGTTTAACAGGAAACAGCCTTGAAACCCCTTTACCAGCTAGATCATCTTTATAATTAAAACCATACAAACAATATAAAATAAAAGTAACTGGCATTTAAAACAACATCACAAACCAAGCAAACAGTAAAGATGGACTTACCTAATCTTATTCCAGGAGACGTCCAGCATCCAATCACCAAATGTCACGATATTCTCCAACTTATAATTTCCAATTAACAAAAACAAACAGATCGTTTACCTTGGTTTTCACTATTCAATTTTATTTTTATAAAATTTTCACAACACATGATTTATATTATTAAAAACGATATATTTATAAGAATTTTAGATTTTCAACCAAATGATTTTTTTTTCAAAAATGAATATATTCTAAAAATTTTCAACATTCAATATTATTTTAAAACGATATATTCACAAGAATTTTCATTATTTTATTTCATAAGATTTTAAACCAAATGATTATATTTTCAAAAATAAATATATTCTTAAAATCTTCAATATTCAATATTGTTTTATGCAATTTTCACAACAAATAATTTTTATTATTTAAAAACGATATATTCATAAGAATTTTCATTATTTTATTTTATATGATTGTAACCAAATGATTTTTTTTCAAAAATAAATATATTCGTAAAATTTTCAATATTCAATGCAATTTCCACAACAAATTATTATTATTTTTTTTTTGTCAAAAACGATATATTCACCAACAATCAACTGACTTTAACTAACAACACCAAAAAAAATAACCACAAAATAAAGACAAAAACAAAATACCCGAAATAAAATTTAATTACGGTACTAAAAATAAAATTCTACGACCAATTGTCACGACCATCTTGGTCGACAATTAGGATCCGAGTCCCGACCAAAACTTTTCTAACTCAAGTTAACACCTTGGTGTTATCCGAGCCCGAAAAAAATTAATTCCAGAATGTAATCAATTTGTGGGAACTTTCCCACAAATAAACGAAAACTTGTTTAATTACAACAAAAAAACGAAAGGCTGAATTTCAGACTTAAGTAGAAAAGAAAGAAAAATGAGAATTAAATAAAGTGGAATTGGATTACAACTTATGTTAATCCAGAATTTTAAATTAATTGTTTTCTGTAAAATTTACAGAAAGCAAAACATGTGAAAATTTTAATATAGTTATTAATGTTTTTGTACAATGTGCAAAAACGAAACATGGGCAAATTTTTGAAAAATAGGTATAATGTCATGATGGATCAAAATTATAAAATTAAAAGTTGTCTGGAATTTATTAGACTTGCGACGAAGGGAGGATGATAAATCTTTGACACGAAAATAGTGTTTCTGAAATTCCCTTCGTCACAGAATTATTGTAATTTTGTAAGAACTATTGTGTAATAATGCTCAATCAATATTTATGCAATAAAAATAATTATGTACAGTGAATAATTATGTGCAACTAATAATTATATTCAATAAACAATTTTGCACATTAAATAATTAATGAACATTGAATAATTTAATTAAAACTATACAATTTCAAGTTAAAATTAATGTTTTTATAAGTAGTTGTGCTAAATAGTTGTTACTTCTTGTAAAGGGGGAGATTGAAGCAGCATATCTTAAGTGAAAGATATCAGCATATCTTAAGATTATATATCAGATTATACATATCAGCATATCTTAAGTGAAAGATATCAGCATATCTTAATATTACATCTGATTATACATATCAGCATATCTTAATTATTCACCATAGGTCTCTGGATTAAGAATAAGAAATTAGAATATATTATAAGAACACGCAGCAATATAGATGGATTGTCTCTGAAGAAACTCCATAGACTTTATAAAATTTTGTAAAGTCCTAGCACTTTAAAGTTCAACTTTTTGTACCATAAATAATCCGAAAAATGTCGTTTTAGATATCAGTATGAAATAAAAATAGTTCAAAAATTTTTGAGGGTAGCTTTCTCCCTTATTTTGAGGTTTTAAAGCTTAAAATCATTTTTTCGGAATGTATGACACGTTTTTTTTTTAATGTTTGTTTTTTAAATTTAGTTTAAAATATGCACTTTCAAATAATTTTTATCGCGTGATGGAAGTTGTATCGATGTGAGGCTAGAGGGCGCCGAATGTAAAAAAACAAGGGTTTCACGTAGTTCTAAAAATTTATAATTTTTTTCTCGGAAATAGCTCCATGTAGGAAAACTTTGGACATAACAATTTTGTCTTAAAACTGTACGTAGATTACGAATACATATTTTGATTTAAAAAAATCTTCAATTTAAAAAACATTTGCCGCCATATTGGTGCGCCATTTTGAATTTTAATAATCTGACACTGAATTTGAATTTAGTGACCATGACTTTCTTATAATACATTCTTTGAATTTTAATTTTCATTTAACAGCACAAGATATATCGTGAAAACTGGTTTTGAGGGTGGTTTTTAACTTTCAGCGCTCTCTAGCGCTCACATCGATACAACTTCCATCACGCGATAAAAATTATTTGAAAGTGCGTATTTTGAACTAGATTAACCAAAAATTAAAAAAAAACTTGTCATACATTCCGAAAAAATGACGGGGTAAAGGGGTTGGCCAAAAAATCTAAATAAATTACGAAATCGTTTTCTAATGGAGTACTATGAATCCCCAAAATTTTGGCAGAAACAAATTTTGGGTTGTCCCGTTCACGTGGGATTCCCCATATACATAATTAATTTTAAAGTATTTATTTATGCCTTCAGAAGAAAATAACTTACAATGACGACAATACCACCTAATGACGACAAACCACCAAAAAGAAAACGACGTGATTGTAAATTTACTGAAGAACTGGAAAAAGGACTTTTTCATTTATAAAAAGTCCAAGCGGCACGTATATCCGCTAGAAATAGGTAGATTTCGAGATCAGACAGTTTTGTGTGCCAGTAGAATCTGATGTATGAGATTAGTTTAAACAAAACAAACTAATTTCAAACAGATATCGAACAAATTTTAAAAAGAAAATTAGCTACCTACAAGCAAAATTATATCTATCCAATTTTGCAACAAACAAATATCAAATCTATCCACAGAACATGTGTGTGACAATTTATGACACAAACCTAATCTATATCATATGTCGTGCAATTACTGCAAAATATCAAAATAGTTTATTTCTAAGAAAAAAAATTAATTTCTTCTATTCAAATCTTTTATTTTTTTGACTGTTATAATGTTGACATTGACTGTTATAAGGTTTTTGGAAATTGTAGTTGGGGATTGTTGCAAACTTTTTTGTTGAAGCCAACAAGCCAAAAACCTCTATTTGCAGAGGTTTATATTTATAAGAAACGGATTAAAATGTTTCCACAGATTCTAAATTTATGAAGATTTTAAAAATATTAGTATCCAAACGGCCGTTATAACGGATTAAAAAAAACACTTTTTTTTCTAGTATAAAGCTTATAGCTCCTTAACCATGTGTCAGATTTTTTTGATTTACGAACTTGTCCAAGATATTAATAAAACACACATTTTTAAGAAAGGTTTTTTGATCTGGCTCCACAAATGCAACCGTGAGAGCGCCGGTTGATTCAAACACATTTTGTGTTTTACAAGCTTTTTTGTTGGAACCGCTCACTCAGAAACCTCCAACTGCAGAGGTCTTTTTTTTTGAAAGAAACTGATTAAAAAGGTTTCAAAGATTCTAAATTTATGAAGTTTTTAAAAATATTAGAATCCAAACGGCCGTTATAACGGATCTAAAAAACAGAGTTTTTTTCTAGTATAAAGCTTCTAGTTTCTTAACCATGTGTTGGATTGGACTGATTTACGAACTTGTCCAAGATATTAATAAAACGCACATTTTTAGAAAAGGTTTTTGATCTGGCCCTATAAATGCGACCGTGAGAGTGCCGGTTGTTTAAAAAAAAGAATTTTTTTTGCAAGCTTTTTTGTTGGAGCCGCTCACTCAGGAACCTCTAACTGCAGAGGTCTATTTTTAAAACAAATTGATAAAAAAGATCCCAAAGATTCTAAATTTGTAAAATTTTTTGAAATATTAGTATCCAAACGGCCGTTATAACCGTTTTAAAAAATCAATTTTTTTCAGAAAAAAGCCTCTAGTTTCTTAACCACGTGTCGGATTTGGCTGATTCACGAACTTGTCCAAGATATTATTAGAACACACAAGTACAGAAAATTTTTTTGATCTACCTCAACAAATGCGACCGTGAGAGTGCCGGTCGTTTTCGTTATATCTCATATCGTTTATATATATATATATATATATATATATATATATATATATATATATATATATATATATATATATATATATATATATATATATATATATATATATATAAATATATATATATATATATATATATATATATATATATATATATATATATATATATATATATATATATATATATATATATATATATATATATATATATATATATATATATATATATATATATATATATATATATATATATATATATATATATATATATATATATATATATATATATATATATATATATATATATATATATATATATATATATATATATATATATATATATATATATATATATATATATATATATATATATATATATATATATATATATATATATATATATATATATATATATATATATATATATATATATATATATATATATATATATATATATATATATATATATATATATATATATATATATATAAATTTTTTTTTTTGTTTTTTCGTCTCCGCTTATCATATATAGTCGTTTGGCACAAAAATTTTTCCGAAATTCCGAGATGAAGCCCATTGCAATAGGTAGATTTTTATATGAAATCTACCTAAAAATGTATTTCTAACTCTACAGATGAAGGAAATGTCCATTGCACAATTTGTAACGGAATATTCTCCATAACTTCTGGTGGAAGGCGTGATATATCACGACACATAATTTCAGACAAACATAAAAGACCGGTGCAGGCATCTGCTTCATTCTGTAAACTGGGCACATTTTTTCGACAACAGGATTTTGGTATGAAAGAAAAAGAATTGGCCATGGCGGAAGTAATTTTTGCATTTCATGCAGTTCTCCATAATCACAGTAAAATATATTTTGAGTTTTATTCCTCAATATATAATAAATTAGTGGCTGTTTCAGTTACTTGCAATAATCTTTTGCAAAATCAATACAATGTAGCCTAGTATATTTTTATCTTTAAATAAATATGTTTTTAATTTGTCCAGCATTATTGCAGCTTCTGGCATCTGGTCAGTTTACTACGATATAACATATCCGAAATGATTTTACAGTGTGGTAAAACTCTATATCTTTAAGATTGTTTCAACTTGTTTAAATGATCTGTATAGAACTGAAACTATGCCACAGGACTGCAATTCAGCTACACTGATACCAACTTACAAAAATTATAAACGCCACCTATGTGAAAATTACAGGGGAATTGCTCTACATATTAAATATGATTTTTTATCAATTTTTCTAGTAGACCAACCAACTTTTCAAATTTACAAAACCGGACATGATTGATATCACCAACTTACATTGCCCTATTCCACCCTGAGCGAAATGAGTTAAGAGATTCACTTTAATACAAACAAACAGTAAAATTTGAAAAATTGAATCAATTTTATAGTATCGCATTTTGAATAGTAAAACGAGAAAACGAAGAAGATTTTAGTGTGTGACCCCACTGTAGTGCCAAATTGTTTAGGACACTACTATATGATAAAGATGTGCAAATGTTTTACGTATACTACTATGTGATAAAATGTAGTTCTTATATGTGTGTGATACTTCGGTACTTTGCAGATGTTATATCAAGAAAAAGTCTCTATTTTTCAGTTTTAATTTGTATTTCTATTTATAATGTTCTGAATTGAGCTTATGTATATTTTAATAGCTAGTGATCGGAACTCACTGTTCTGAATTAAACTTATTTGAATAACTTTTGAACTGAACTTACTGTTCTGGATTAAACTTATTTTAATAACTTTTGAACTGAACTTACTGTTCTGAATTAAACTTAGTTTAATAATTTTTGCACTGAACTTACTGTTCTGAATTAAACTTATTTTAGTAATTTTTGAACTGAACTTACTGCTATGAATTAAACTTATTTTAATAAACTTTTGAACTGAACTTACTGTTCTGAATTAGTTTAATAATTTTTGCACTGAACTTACTGTATTGATTAAAAATTTGACTCCGTTAATTGTCTGAATACTAACTGGACTGAATTATTGATTAAAATATTATTTTTATAATTAAAAAATGATTACTCGTTGGGAATTTATTATTGTTAGTTAATTGATATTAAAACAATTGACACACTGACTTTGTTTTTAATTGAATTTTATTTAATGCCAATGTCGCGAATTGGTTTTATTTAAATTAAAAGATATTAACAAAATATTTGGAAATAACCCAGTTAAGGAAATTTATGAAATATTTGTTTTTAATTTTAATAGAGTTTTGGGTCAATTGTTTTTATATTTATTGATAGGAATTTGGAAGATATTGCGAATATAGTTTGGGGAATTGTTGTAGTAAAACTATGTAATTGGTTTTACTACATTCCTCCCCCACGGAACAAAAAATTTTGTTTTCATCGTTAGTTAGTTAACGATGAACACAAAATTTTACCAAATTATGTATGTTTTTGAGAAAAAGGAAAGAGAGAGAAAAAAAAAGAGAGTAACGTTGTCTTAGTCTTATCTTATAAATATTGAATAAATTATGTTTTTATCGTCGTAATAAAATTGAAAGTGGCCCTTAATCCTTATAATTATAATTTGTATTATAATAATTTGTATTTATATTAATTTAATTTTGTAAAGTCCATTATAAATATTTGACAAATTTAAACGGTTTATAATTGTTTTGGGCCGTCAAGTTAAATTGCTTGTTTCCGTATGATTACAAAATAATTGTTTTAATTTAATATGTATACTTATGCTAGCGATTGCTTATAACTACTTTTAGTAAACTTATTATTTTTATTGATTGTATTATTATTTTTCTTATTCATTCGTATTTCTACCTAAAATATAATGTATATTAAATAAAAGATCAAAATTATTCAAATATCAGCACCGTTAAAATACATTTGCTGTTATATTACTTAAAATAAACAAGAATGATTAAAAAGATAAAAAAAAAACTTATTATAATACAATAATGTTTGTTTGCTTATTTAATCTTTTAGTGTTATTCATTACAAGACTATTTAACATAGACAGTTTAATTTCTGTTTTTTATTAACTAGTTTTTAAAATAACCTAAAATTCGAACGGCCGGACAAGCTCTCCACACTTTGTTGTTTGTCTTTTGAAATTGAAAAAGTGTAGAGATCCCCTTTTTCTTGAACGAGGGCAACAGTTTGTTCTAATCCGTCGTCCTGGTCTAGTTTGGTCTCTTTTTCTATGGCTGTTTCATCTGGCGAAGTTTGGTTTCTGATTGTAGCAAATGTGATTGGTTTGTGACTTGTTATCACGAGTGATTGCGCTTCCATAATATGCTGGTAGTGTTTGACGGCTGTGTAAATGGCTGTGTGACTAGCTGTGTGAATAGTTGTTGAAATATCTGTGTAAATAGCTGTTGGAATAGCTGTGTAAATAGCTGTTGGAATAGCTGTGTAAATAGCTGTGTGAATAGCTGTGTGGATAGCTGTGTGAATAGCTGTGTGAATAGCAAGGTTGGCATGATATATATCAATGATATATATCCGATATATATCATTGATATATATCACGATATTTATTCCCTGATATATATCATGATATTTATAAAAAAAATAAATAATTAATTATTTCTACCTTAAAGTTGAAAAAACTGTTAACAGTCGCAGTACTGCTTGCAAAACGCATGCCAAATCGAGATAACCTGGTTCAGCTATGCCAAGACCATAAAGCTGACATAGATTCTGACAAAACTAATCTTATGGCAAGCATTGTAATGAATGCTAAACATATGCTTTGTTATCTAAAGACAGTAGCAGTCGACAGTAGACAGAACTCAAAGAGATAAAACGACTATTGCCGTTTTAGTTGAAATTAGGCATAACTGGAAGTCGATCTTAAACTAGAGCAACCTGTAGAAGTTAAGAAACTTTATCGAAGAAGAGACATGCCTTTAAATGCACCTCATCAGTCATCACCTAGCAAATTTATGCTTGACCATCGATTTTTAGGTAAGTAAACGATACAACAACCACCAAAGAGAAGAAGCATATATTTCCATGTTTAAATTTAATTATTTCAGTCTTCAAGCTTTTAACTGAATCTACACCTTTTTCAAAATATGTATTTCATTCTTAGTTCAGTAATATACAACAAATGGTGTGGTGGAATGAAATTACTACCCAAGCAGGGTATTCCAGAATTTGAAATACGACCAAGCACTAGTTCATTAATTAATAGTTAACAGGACTTGACTTATGTTTATTTAATCGTATGATTTAAAGAAACAAAAATAAAATGTTTACAAAATCACAAGTCCACAACCAAATTTCTCAAATAATTAACGCCTTCTACAGGAACCTCATTTATCTTGTTTATACATACCACCATTGAATTTGAATAAGGGGCATTCATTCACTATGTGGTTCGTTGTTTGAATAACTCCACACATACATAAAGGTGAGGGATATAAGTCCCACTTGTTCATCAGGTAATTACATCGGCCATGTGTTGTTCTGAAACGATTCAGTCTGGTCCACTCTTTACGACTAAGATCGAAGCCGGAAACACAACAAGTAGAATCGATCACCAAACTGGCATTTGGAACAGATGAAGAGTTCCACATACATTTCCATCTTTTCTTTATATCGAACTTAACTTCGGAACTTAAATTCGGAACAAATAACCATGATGGTTTTCTTGATGGCAAACGAGATTCAGGTAAGTCTTGCAAAATGTCATAAAGAATTGAGTTTTGATGTAGATGACACTTTAAATTCTTTAATGCAAGGTGCTTCACGTCTTAATGACCCAGGTTCAATGTTGGCTAAGACAGAAAGCCATGGTAAAGGTGTTGATTTTAAAGTTCCAGTTATAATTCTCAAAGCATTGTTAAGTTGGACATCAATTTTATGTGTATGAGAAGAGTTAAGCCAAACAGGAGCACAATATTCAGCGCAAGAATATACTAGTGCAAGAACTGAAGATCTTAAAGTACATCAGCCCCCCAATTAGTTCCGGCAATTTTTCTAATGATATTCACTCTGGAACATAATTTTTTAGCAGTTTTTCTAAATGCGTCTTAAAAGACAATGTTCTGTCAAGTGTGACTCCTAAATATTGAGGAGTAGAATTAAAACGAACTGGAATCCCATCAAACTTGACTTTTAATTTTTTATGAGCTTCTTTGTTGTTCAAATGAAACGCAAATACTTCCGATTTATAAGGATTAGGTGTTAGCCTCCAGTTACGAAAGTAATTAGCCAATACTTATAAATCACTCTCCAAAACTATTTCACAATCTTTTAAAGTAGTTGTTCAATAGCTATAGCAATATCATCGGCAAATTGGAACAGCTTTGATTTAGTTGATGGTAAATCAGCCACATATAAACTGAACAAAATTGGAGAAAAGAACGCTTCCTTGAACGAGACCATTGTTAAGACGACGACTGCTACTTGTTTTTCCATTTAATGAGACCTGAATAAACCGGTTACTTAACATCAAATCGATGAAATTTACCATACAGGAACACCGTAAGGTAGTTGCTAGTTTTAAAACGAATCCATGTCTCCAAACAGTGTCATATGCAGCAGACATATCTACAAACGCTACTCCAGTTTTCAATTTCTTCTGAAACCCAGCTTCAATAAAACAAGACAAAGCCAAAACTTGATCAGTACAACTTCTGTTTTTCCTAAAACCAGCTTGGGTTTTAGGAATTTTTTCATATATGATTGGTTCAATACGATGTAAAATCATCCTTTCAAATATTTTAAACAATGTACTCAACAAGGAGATAGGTCTAAAGTGAGCAACATCAGACCCATTCTTTCTAGGTTTTAATACAGCTAAGACTTTTGGTTTTTTAAATAAAGATGATAGTTGAGCTGAATTCAAGATTTTGTTAAAGAGTTCCAGAATCCAATTCTTAGTTCTTGGGCCGAAATGTGATATAAATTCTGGATAAATACCATCTAGTCCTGCAGCCTTACCCATTTTAATGCATTTAATTGCTTCCTCAAGCTCAGATAATATAAAAGTTGAGGAAAGAGAAGGAGCTGCAGTTAATCGTTGTTTTTCAATTTTAAGATTTCTTCGTACTTCTTTATATTTATCAGATGGAACTTGCACTTTAGTAACATTAACCAAACGAGAAGCAATATTATTTGCAGTAATATTACTATTTGATGAGGAAGTTGGAGATGAAGCTTCATTACCTAGTTTACGAAGTAAATTCCATGCCTTACGACTAGACTTCTTGAAACTCGTCCTACCTACTGTATCACGCCAAGTTTTACGTCTATGAAAATCAAGTTCATCAAGAAGTTCAGTAGCTACATGCAAATCGTTAGTTCTATTGTATTGTTTATACAGTGTGTTACATGTTTTATTCCAAATTGGAACATACTGTTTTCTAAAACCTCTTGGAATATTCTTTTTGGCAGAACTATTGATAGCACCAACAAACCGCTGATGATCACATTGATTGCATGGAATAAATTGTACAATATTTTCTAAATCTTTAGAAAACTGTTCCCAATTTGATAATCCAAAATTCCCTCTGGGATTTTCTATAGATGGTGAAATTGGAATCATTAACTTATGTTATTCGGCCTGTACTAGAACCATTCATCGGCTGATCTATGGTTAACAGAAAACAGCCAGTATTTAGTTACCTTTGAATTAAGCACTAGCCCATGAATGGTAAACAATACATGGCTATTATTATTCGGCCATTGCTGGAACCATGAATCACCCGATCTACGGTTTATAGAAAATAACAAGTTCAGTTTACTTTAAACAGCTAAATAATGGCACGTTAATGGTTAACATCAATTGGCTATTGTTATTAGGCCAGTACTGAACCATAAATTGGCCGATCTTTGTCATTTGGTTAAAATACACTAGAGTATTATCCATTTTAGAAATATATAATTTGAAAAGTTTCACCTATACATAGTTTAATTATCGCATCTCCGCTGAAAGACTGATAATATGAAATGTTAAAACTGGTATAAGTTTTAAATTTTTTTCTCTGAACACTTACTTTATTTTAAATATTTTGTATTTAATTTATTTAAATTTACATATATTTTATTTTTTTTTATGACCCTGTCATGGTAGCCAGTTTTCAGTCATTGCTGCAATACTGGTCATCTATATTGGTCTGTTACAGGACCAGTTGAACAACATTGTATAGGCCATTGCTGTTTTTCTCTCTGGCAAATAAATGGCAGCCATTTATTATCCGAAGTTATCAACAAGTAAAATTATGTTAATGATCGAGTCATAGTTGGCAGTACTATGAGTCATTGTTGCCAGTACCCGGCCATTATTGAATTCCATTACTAGACCAGTTGTATAACCTTGTATGGGCCATTGCATGGCAGTCATTTATTGTTCGAAGTTATCATACCGTTACATGATGTTTATGGTCCAGCTATGGTTGACAAAACTCTAACATTGCTGCATTGCTGGTTGGCAGCAATGGACCATTACTGGACCAGTTGTTCAATATTTTATAGGTATTGATGAAGCAATTTGACCACATAAACAAGACAAAGCAAAGCAAGTAAGCGTATTCGTCATTTGGACTTGTGCAATTGAATATATAAACGAATAGGCTTGATAAATTACTGATAAACTAAATTGTAGTTGCCATATTTGAATTTAGTTTATATGCAAAGAGGTAAGAAACGAGGTAGTGATTCGCTGCACTGCATACAACTGTAGAAAGGGCCATATTTTGAATAATATTTAAGATAAACAACTTATTCAAAAATAAATATCAGAACATGATATATATCGGATATATATCTGATATATATCGGATATTTTGATATTTATATAAATATCATGATATTTGCCAACCTTGGTGAATAGCTGTGTGAGTAGCTGTGTGGATAGCTGTGTGAATAGCTGTGTGAATAGCTGTGTGAGTAGCTGTGTGGATAGCTGTGTGAATAGCTGTGTGAATAGCTGTGTGAATAGTTGTGTGAATAGCTGTGTAAAGAGCTGTGTGGATACCGTGTAGGTAGGTTTTGTTTTCACATCGTTGCTATTATTTGTGTTGGCATTGTATTGTTTAGAAGTTGTGAATGGTCGTATTGCTCGTGGCTGACATTGCTAGTGGTTGTTTGTTTGCATTTCGTTAGCGTCGTGAAGGTAGACTTCGGTTTTTAATTAATTTAAATGTGATCAATGGATTATTTAAAATTTGTTTGGGCGGCGGTCCAGTTCGTTTGGATGTGGTACCCGTATGTATTTTGGTATTATAATTGGTTTCTGTGCCATTTCGATAATATGTATAAATGTTAGCAAAGTTATGTTATCGTTTGCTACCGGTTGTTTACGAATATTGGTAGACGTGTACGTTTTAAATTATTTGCATATATTGTTAATATAGTTAAAGGTTAGAAATTAAAATATCAGACGGATAACAGAATTTGGAATTTTTTACGTGCTTGTGTCGATGGAACGTACTCGGTCGTAGTACGGTATTAGCCTGTTTTTGTGAACTATCTTATGTTGGCTTCCTATCTTGATTGTGCAGTTCACCTCACCGTTAAGCTTTGTAACTTCGTAGGGACCTAGTCGGAGAGCGGACAATTTGTTTTTCCGTGTAGGATTTATTAGTAGAACCTTGTCCCCAACTTGTATGTTAATCGGTCGAGTGTATTTATCGTAATATTTTTTTGTGTTCCTTTTGTATTTGGTAAGGTTTTCTCTGCCGAACTTATGTGCTACCTGTAGTTTATGTTTCAGTTCTAAGAAGTAGTCATCGACGTTGTATAGTGGTGTTGGAGGTTTTTGGAAAGTTGTGGGTAATTCAGCGGTGAACCCGAAAAGACATTCGCTTGGTGAAAGTCGAGAAGCAGTATGAGGAAAGTTGTTGTGGACATGGGCAGCTTGCCTAAGCCACATGTCCCAGTTGTCTAAGTCATTGTTTATGAAGCACCTAAGGTATTCGGCTAGAGGTCGATGACTCCGTTCCAACACTCCATTCGCTTGTGGGTGATAGGCAGAGGTATGTAATTTTTTAATGCGTAGGAATTTACATACTTTTTTGAACATTTCGCTCATAAAATTTGACCCTTGGTCTGTTATTAAGGTTTTGGGAATTCGGTACCGTGATATGATTTCGTCATAGAATACTCGAGCTACAGTTTGAGCTTCCTGATCTGGCATCGCGTAGCAGTCCATGTATCGTGTTAGGTCATCTTCGAAAGTTAAGATGTATTTGTTCCCTCGGTTTGTGGTCCTCAGGGGTCCAACTACGTCCATATATATTTTGTCAAATGGTTTTTCTGATATCTCTGGTAGTTTTAGTGGCATTTTCGTTAGCTTAGAGACTTTGTTTTTCTGGCAAACCATGCAATTTTTAATGTACTCCGTTATGTCGGTAATCATTCTATTCCAGTAATAAGTTCTTCTAATCCTGCCATAGGTTTTTTTAATACCCTGATGTCCGCCTAAAGGGGTATCGTGAAAATCCCGAAGAACGCTTTGGATATCTTTTCTATCTTTCAAATGTATCACGTCTTGGTCTACGTCATCGCTGTCGGTTTCTATGTCTTCGTTCTCGCCGTCATCGTCTTCTTCTCTTACTATTTCTTGGTGGTTACCTAGGACATTTTTATCCTTGTTTGGCTCTGACGATAGTGTTTCCGTATTTTGTCGCATCTCTGCTGCTACATCTGGTTCGTTTTCTTCGTCGCTTTGTTTTGCTTTACTCCTGGTAGTAATCAAGCATTTTTCCACGTTTGAGTGTGGAATTCGAGAAAGAGCGTCCGCGTTTGTGTTATAGCGGCCAGGTTTGTACAGCATTTTATACTTGTATTCTGATAATTTGTTATGGAACCGAGCCATCCTTGTGGAAGTTTGGGTTAGTTTTATTTCACCTAGGAGAGGTTTATGGTCGGTTACCACAGTGAATTCTCGTCCAAATAAATAACATCTAAAATTGTTTGTTGCCCATACGATTGCGAGGAGTTCTCGTTCGATGGTGGAGTAATTTCGTTCTGCTTTGTTAAGAGATCGGCTAGCATATGCTATTGGTTTATCTGATCCGATTTCTCCTTGCGACAGAACTGCTCCTAGGGCATGGCTACTTGCATCGGTTGTAAGTATAAACGACTGAGAAAAATTTGGGTAGGTTAGGAGGGGTGGTGAAACTAACGATTGTTTGAGGTAATTGAATGATTGTTCGCATTCCTGCGTCCATCGGAATTTAGAGTCTTTTTTTAATAGATCGTTGAGCGGTTTTGCTGTTTCAGCGAAATGTGGTATGAACTTTCTGTAGTAGTTGGCTAGTCCCAGAAACGATTGAATTTTTCTTGTCGTGTTTGGTGTAGGGAAGTTTTGTACAGCTACGGTTCGAGTTGGATCTGGTTGGACTCCTTCTTCATTGCACTTGTGACCGAGGTAAACGACCTCTTTTCTGAGCAGTTGGCATTTCTCAGGGTGAACTTTTAGCTGGTGTTGTCTGAGTCTTGAAAATACGTTTCTCAGCTTCCGGTTATGGTCATCTAATGTTCGGCCGTAGATGACAATGTCATCGAGGCAAACGTAGCACTCGAGACCTTCCAGACCCGTCAGTACGTAGTTCATAATCCGTTGAAACGTTGAGGGTGCGTTGCATAACCCAAAAGGCATTCTTTTGAATTCATAATGACCCGTCTGTGTACTAAAAGCAGTTTTTGATCTATCGTCAGGGTGAACCAATACTTGATGGTACCCACTAGCCAGGTCTAGAGTGGAAAAATACCTTGACTGTCCTAGTTGGTCTAATATGTCTTCAATTCGGGGGATCGGGAATGTATCGCCGATTGTGCATTTATTCAACTTCCGAAAATCGACAACCAAACGCCATTTCTTTTCATTTTCGGGGCTCCGTTTTTCCACAAGGATTATCGGAGCATTAAAAGGAGACTTGGAATGTGTGATGATGTCGTCTGCCAACATGTCTTCTATTTGTCGTTTTATTTCTAATTTTTGAGACTCCGGGAGTCTGTACATTTTTTGTTTGATAGGACTTGTGTCTTTTAGTAAGGGTATTTCGTGCATTAGGACATTCGTGTGAGTTAGTTTGTCGCCTTTTAGGTAGAATATGTCTTCGTATTCCCTTATGATTTCTTCCAGATCTTGTTTTTCTTCCGTCGTTGCGCTATTATCTAATCCAATTGATTCTATTATTCGCCCTAACCAACTCTCGTCCGTTGCTGTACAGTCGGTCTTTATTTCTGTTTCCGTATGCTCAGGAAAGTCGCTAAGTCTTCTGTAAGTATAGTTCGACAAAGTTTCGAATTCTGTCGTGAAATCGTTTAAGTGTATGTCTTTGTCATTTACGTTCATGACGCTTAGCATAATTTTGCTATTCTCCGGTTTAGATAGTGTATTTGCGATGAACACGCCAGGTCTAACTTCCTTGGCCATGGTAATTATCTCTTCATTCGGGATGTTCGAAGCGTCTATCTGTATTATTTTTTTTGATCTGGCCGGTATAATAGTGTCTTCTATAGTACGACTACGTATGTTCCCTGTTGTCCTAGTCTCTTCAGTGGGAGAGAGTTTTTAATTTTCCATTTCTGAATGCTCGAGTGAGATATTCTTCGTTTCTTTTGGCGTTATTGGATGGTGTACAATTGGTCGACTAATACTATGGGATTGTATGTTAGATGGTGATGCCATTGAAAACAAATTTGAGTTTAGGTTTTTTGACGTCTCTTCCAAACTCGCATCAGACTGATGGGATCTCGTAAAAATGTGTGATTCAGAATTTTGTGACCATGAGGGATTGTCCGCAGAACCATGTGGAAAATTTGGTGGTAGAATTGATGCAATATTTTTTGGTGTAGAACTTAAATAATTTAGGTCGTTAGGTTTACTATTTAAAGACTGGATACTTGTATACGTATCCATAACATAGAAATCATTTGACGAGGCCTTATTAGATGATCTCAAGTGTAATGGAGATGCAAATTCTTTTCGTGTGAATAATGATGCATGTTCTACGTCAGAGTTGTGTAATAAATTTAGATTTGTGCTTTTTAAATGGTTTGAAAATGCTGTCGGGGCTTCAGGGTTTATACTGGAGTCTGATTTCGATGAAACATCTCTAGTTGAATAGTGTCGTTCTACTTGAGACTCTGTGTTGTCTGTGTTTTCAGATCGATTACCAAGGCCGTTGGACGATAGGGGTTGGGGTTGAAATATCTGGGGTTGAAACATCCCCTGACTGTTTAGTACTGTAGAAAGTGTAGGAATAGTAGTCGTCGGACGTTGCGTAGTATTTGGAAGCTTTGTTTTGGGAATGTTTGAAACTAGTTTAGTAGCAGAAAATGATGAAAAGGATGATTTAACAGATGATAGAGGCAGTGGAGCGATTTGGTCTACGTTCTGGTTTTGTTGTTTCATATGGTTACTTAGTAATGTTAGTTGAGAAGGTATAGTAGTGTTTTTCATCTTTTGTGAACTAGTGCATGTCGTGGCTGAAGATGTGTAGTTTAATTGAGGAGAGTTTGTGTTGTGTTGAGTTGAGAAGAACTAGGCAGATTAGGCTCCACAATTGAATTATTATCTGCATAATTTGTTGTTGCAGATGATAAATTTTCTGTGACCTGAGTAATTGCACCGAGATTAGAAGTGTTTTGAGTATTGATTAAATAGCTGTTTTGATATTCATCGGTAGACTGTTGGTTAACGTTGTTATAATTTGGTATATTCGAATGAGTAGGATAGTTGTGATTTAGTTGAGACGATTGCTTGGGTTTGATGCAAGAAAACGAATGATGATAATATGGATTAGAATTAATATATGCCATACCGTAGGGTGTAGATATAGCATAACTTCCAGTCAGGTTTGAGGAACTGCTCGGCCTGGAAGTTTCTAATACAGCATCAACACTACCATTTTCGGAAGGACGACCTATAGTTTCCGTGTAATTAATGTCCCTTGCGTTTTGTTGTATTTTGATATAGTCTGCATTTTGTTCATAGTTCACGAACGGTACACAGATAAAATTTTCTTGGCCAATCAATACTTTTAAGCAATTAGATATACAGTTTATGTCGGTTTTGTCTGCTAAGAAATCTTGTCCCAGTATACCGTCCGTATTCAGATTTTGAATAGATTCTACTACGTGAAAGGTATGGGAAATATTGTTCAAGTTTGTGAAGTTTAATGAGGTTGTACCAAGTGTACGTTGTTCTACGCCGTTAATACCGCTAAACATTATATTTTTACTTCCGTCAATGCTTTGGTTTTTAGTCAGAATTCCTGAAATTTAGTGTCGAATTTTGGTGAATATTTCTACTATTGGTACTGTTGTCTTGTTGGTTTGGTATTTGGTTTGACTGTTGGTACGAGTTTCTAGGGTAATTGTAGTTAGTGTTCCAGTTATCATAATTCCTGTCGTATGGTCTTGCTTGTGTTTGCTGATTACCTTTGTAGTTCGTGTTGTCAATAGTTCTGTTGGGTGTATTATCTTGAAACTGGTAATTTGGTCTTGAGTCAGTGGTGGGGTTTATATTTTGCCTATTATAGTTTGAGGGTCTCCGGTTATTCGGGCAGCTTCGTGCAAAGTGACCTTTTTGGTAGCATTGGCTGCAGGTGGTTTGTCTTGACCTATATTCTTGAATGGAGTGGCCTAGTCGTTTGCAGTGTGTACATATTGTTGGTTGTTCGCGCTGTGAGTTTATATTCTGTGGCTGTGAGTTGTCCGTGTTGTTACCTATTTGTACCTTTTTCAGTGCGTCTGCTATTAAATCTGTTATTAGGCTAACCGTTATCGCAGAGTCAGTGTTATTAGATGTGTGGTATAGTGAGGTTTCATTAGCGTGTGGTTTTCCTGCTGCTGTTTGTAATTTATCCTGGTCTTTTTCCCGATCAGTCGAGGTCCAGGAGCCGTTTCTCAGTCGGTCGTAATTTTCTAAACTTACTGCGAATTGAACCAGCTTATCCCAGTTAGTTTCTGTGCTGGGCGCAGTTTGCAAGTGGACAATAGGGTTGCTGATTCCGAGTTTGAAAGTCCGAATGGCTATGTGTTCGACTTCTTGCAGTAGAGCATCTTTCTTTATGTCACCGTAGTAACCTGTGAATGTGTCCTTGGCTGCTCTGCATTGGTTACGGACTCTATCTGCAAAGTTCTTGATCGTTTCGTCTGGTCTCTGTCTAAGTTCTCGCCAACAGGATAAAATGTCTCTGTTTGTTGCGGTTGGTCTAAAATGCTGTCGTAGTAAATGGCTAAGCTCGTCAAGTGTTTTTACTTCTTTCCCACTTACTGCTTTAAAGACTTCGGATCGAAAACCGTTCACGATAATTCCCGGAAATATTTGTTTCTCGTAGTCTGTTAATAAGACGAGCATTCCTTTGCACCTTGCAATAAAATCATCAATCCGCTCGTATATTTCTTGATGGTTATTGCCTTCAAGCATTGGGATAAAATTGAGAGCATTACTAATGTTTATTGTCGCGTTGGTGGCCATTTCTCTGTATCCTTCGTCCGTTGATCTACGTTCTAGTCTGTCTAGACAGTTCTCTAGTTGTCTCCTAGTATTGATGTCCGCCTCTTCGACCGTAAAAAAGGTTTTCTCTATATTTTTTAGGGTATCTGAGAGAGCTTTACCGTCGTTCAATGCCTCCTCAAATACACTATCTGATACTAATTCTAAATTATTAGGAACTACAAATGACTTACCCTTCGTTGGTGTGGTTGGTGTAATCACTGGTGTGGTTGACGTTGTTGCTGATGGTCCGTTGTCTTGTGCTGCTGATGATGATGTCACACTTATTGTTCTCGACCTCAGGTTTTTCGTTAACTGCTGAGTAGCTTCTGAGAGCTGGTTCATCTATTCCTTTCTGTCCTTATGTCGGAAAGGACTAACCGGCTGCGCCAAAATGTAGTGCCAAATTGTTTAGGACACTACTATATGATAAAGATGTAGTGCAAATGTTTTACGTATACTACTATGTGATAAAATGTAGTTCTTATATGTGTGTGATACTTTGGTACTTTGCAGATGTTATATCAAGAAAAAGTCTCTATTTTTCAGTTTTAATTTGTATTTCTATTTATAATGTTCTGAATTGAGCTTATGTATATTTTAATAGCTAGTGATCGGAACTCACTGTTCTGAATTAAACTTATTTGAATAACTTTTGAACTGAACTTACTGTTCTGGATTAAACTTAGTTTAACCCCTTGTGCATCAATCACGAGTCTGACTCGTGGACATTTATTTTGCTTTGCGAAACAATCACGAGTCTGACTCGTACAAATTTATTTTACTTTCTAAGACAATCACGAGTTAGACTCGTGATAACAAAATAAATTAAATTCTTGGAATCACTTGACGTCATTTCAAAATTGTGATCGAACGGGTGAACCGATTTTAATGAATTTTTTTTTGTTTAAAAGGTACATAGTGACGCCTTATGAAAATATTACTTTAACAAAAAATATTCATATTTTTAGATGATTTTTTAAAATTTTATTTGTTCAAACATGGTGATTTCAAAAAGTATCGTTTTCTTCTCTTGCATAAATATATATATAAAATGGCGGAATCAATATGGCAGCTACAGGCTTACGGCCTCACTCTGAAAGTATAGAAATTTGGCTACCAACACAAATTTAAAATATCAACAGATGTGTTGTTTTACTTAGAATGTTGATAATTATAAGTAGTTTCAACTTCCGAGTGGTGTTAAATTTTTTATTCAAAATGGCGGCTCGTAAATATAAAAATATAAAATTAACAAAAAACAAATAACAGATCTCCCGTTTTTATATTTTCCTCCATAATTTAGAATATTCATTAACTTTTTACAAAAAACCTGGAAAATTGCACTTTGGAGCTGTTTTTTGGAAATTATAGAAGTTTTGTCTATAATTTCCATAACAATCTTTCGGTATATATTAGCCGATTTTTTTTTAAAAGTAATTTTCTACAAAAAACTTCAAAATAAATAAATAAATAAATAAATAAATAAAAAATAAATAAATAAATAAAAATAAATAAAAAAAACAAAATTATATAAATAAATAAATCAAAATTAATATATGAAAACAAAATAAATAAAAATAAATAAAAATTATTAAAATAAATAAAAATAAATAAAAATAAATAAAAATAAATGAATAAATAAAAATAAATAAAAATATATAAAAATAAATAAATAAATAAATATAAAAATAAATAAAAAATAAAAATAAATAAATAAATAAATAAGTAAATAAATAAATAAATAAATAAATAAATAAGTAAATAAATGAATTAATAAATAAATAAATAAATAAGTAAAAAAATAAATAAATAAATAAATAAATAAATTAATAAATAAATAAATAAATAAAAATAAATTAAAATAAATAAAAATAAATAAAAATAAATAAAAAAAATAAAAATAAATAAAATAAATGAAAAAAATAAAATATATAAATAAATAAATAATAATAAATAAATGAATAAAAATAAATAAAAATTATTAAAATAAATAAAAGAAATAAAAATAAATAAAAATTATTAAGATAAATAAAAATAAATAAATAAAAAAATAAAAAATAAATAAATAACTAAATAAATAAATAAATAAATAAATAAATAAAAAGTAAATAAATTAATTAATAACTAGATCAATAAATAACTAAATCAATAAATAAATAAATAAATAATTAAATAAATAAATAAATAAATAGACAAATAAATAAATAAATACGCAAGTAGGTAGCCAAGCAAGTAAATAATAAAATAAATAACTAAATAAATAAATAAATAAATAAATAAAGAAATAAATAAATAAATAAAAATAAATAAAAATAAATAAATAAAAATAAATAAACTACCAACATTCTTCGTCCAAGAACGCATATGTTGATATTTAAAATTTGTGCTGGCAATTCTAAATTGCTCTACTTTCAGAATGAGGCCGTAAGCCTATATCCGCCATATTTATTCCCCAATTTTGAATTTTGAAAAAGGGCACACGACATTGGAAACAAGAGACAATAAGCTACAATTTTTGCCCATAAACCTTCTGAAAAACCTAAATCATTCTGAAGAGCAGGGGGTCTCCGAGTTGCAAAGAATACCTCATATATATAGTTATTACTTAATTCAAATAAATAAGTAATCATTTCAAACATATAATTTATTTTAACACATAAAACTATATGTTTTATGTATTAAAATTTAATACCTTTAAAACAAAAAAAGTTCAATAAAATCCCTGCACTAGTTTTTAGTAAATCTAAATTTACAGTAAAATAAATCTTTCAAACATAAAAAAATAAAACAAAAAATTAAGATTTTTTTTTAAATCGCAAGGTTTGAAAACTTAAAACTAATATAAAATATAATTTTTTTTATCAGTATAGTACTTTTAAAAAGCCTAACTGAAGTACCTTTCAAACAAAAAAAAAGTTATTAAAATCGGTTCACCCGTTCGAGCACAATTTAACTTTTAACTTTCATGTTTCTTAAAAAAGTTCGAGCCACCCTGTAGCATAGAACTAGTGAGAAAATAAAAAAATAAAAAACGTGTTAGTTTTTTTTTATTATACTAACGATCATCAAAGTTTCAAGAAAAACGGAGCATTTTTTTAAAAGAACTATTTTCGGCACAAAATTTTTCAAACAAATAGTTCAACCAAACATAAATTTTTTTAAACAAATAAAACCTTAAGGGGTTAATAATTTTTGCACTGAACTTACTGTTCTGAATTAAACTTATTTTAGTAATTTTTGAACTGAACTTACTGCTATGAATTAAACTTATTTTAATAAACTTTTGAACTGAACTTACTGTTCTGAATTAGTTTAATAATTTTTGCACTGAACTTACTGCTATGAATTAAACTTATTTTAATAATTTTTGAACTGAACTTATTGGTTACTGACTGCTTGTTAGTTTTTCCTTCAAAACGATTCACTTTATTGATTTTAATATTTTATTTGCAAAAACGACTGTATTGATTTAAAATTTGACTCCGTTAATTGTCTGAATACTAACTGGACTGAATTATTGATTAAAATATTATTTTTATAATTAAAAAATGATTACTCGTTGGGAATTTATTATTGTTAGTTAATTGATATTAAAACAATTGACACACTGACTTTGTTTTTAATTGAATTTTATTTAATGCCAATGTCGCGAATTGGTTTTATTTAAATTAAAAGATATTAACAAAATATTTGGAAATAACCCAGTTAAGGAAATTTATGAAATATTTGTTTTTAATTTTAATAGAGTTTTGGGTCAATTGTTTTTATATTTATTGATAGGAATTTGGAAGATATTGCGAATATAGTTTGGGGAATTGTTGTAGTAAAACTATGTAATTGGTTTTACTACACCACTTTCACAATCGATTTTCTTGGATTGGGCCATAAAAGTGGCTTACTTCAAGGAAGGCACACAATTTACTGGATTTGCTTTTAAGGAGCTTAAAATCGTATAGGAAAACCAAAAAAAGCGGTTTTGACGCCTTTCAGATGGGTGTTACGTGAAAGGTTGATTTTTCCAAGTAACAAAGCTTTTTTTATTAATAGTTGGGTCCTTAAGTTTTGACGAATCTACAAAGATGAATGTGACGAATGGTATCATATAAAAAACTGACGTTTTTAAAAAAGGTAACCACTTTTTATTTAATTTTTGTGTTGTTTGGTTTTGATATACATATTACCAATTATGTGTATTTCTATTCTGTCCCAACCCCATAGCTCCAAACATAATTAACGAAAAAACTTACAAGTCACTAAAAATTATAAGTTGTTTAAAAATTTAGTAAAAGCGTTAGTGAGGTGCTTTTTATTCATAGTTCTCTAACTTGGGTAGTTAGCAGTGGAAATAGTTTAACATAATTCAGACCCGGTCGAGCGATGTGTCATATAGATGGGCATGCTTTGTGTGAGAAATATATGTAGAAAACTAATAGATGCAGAAAATATATATTTAATAGGAAAAAAGCATCTAAATTTGATTAACACCCAACTGGCTCACGTAATTTCTATAAAGTAGTTGAGGCTGTCCAAGGTAATTTTTGTAAGTCCTCTACTTCCCTTAATTGATAGAGATATGCCGGTCATTGACCCAAAAAAAAAAGCTAACCTTCTGGGAAATTATTTCTCAAAAAATTCTACACTAAGTGAACCCAATTTCTCACCTAAACCGATTTCTAGAGTTTCATACATAATGGGGAGTATAATTTGTCGTAAAAATATCATTCGGAAAATGCTCTTACAAATTAATACTAATAAAGCATCTGGTCCAGATCGTATTCCTACATTTGCTAGGGGGCTAGCACGAATCCTCACTAAAATGTTTTATTTGTCATATAACAAATTAGTTTTGCCCGAAATATGGTAAATGACAATCGTACAACTAGTTCCAAAAGAGGGTAGTAAAAATGATCCTACAAATTACAGACCCATTTCAATTTTATCGGTTGTTTCTAAATTTTTTGATAAATATATTAATTTGAGTTTCTTAGAGTTTTCGAAACTACTTAATGAAAGGCAATACGGGTTCCCTAAAGGAAGAGCGATGGGAGATTTACTTTCTTTTGTCACGCATATCTGAAACAAGTCGCTTGAAAACAATGGTGAAACTTTCGGTGTTGCTCTTGATATTGCCAAAACATTCGACAAAGTATGGCACAACAATCTTATATGCAAACTGAGATGCTACCGCGTTGACGAGCAACTTATTTCTTGGTTACAGAGTTTTATATCTGTGCGTAGATTTCGCGTTAATGTGGATGGTGTCTCATCGGATGTCTTTTCAACTAATGCAGGTGTTCCTCTGGGTTCTGCTTTGTCACCAACTCTCTCTCTCTCTCTCTCTCTCTCTCTCTCTCTCTCTCTCTCTCTCTCTCTCTCTCTCTCTCTCTCTCTCTCTCTCTCTCTCTCTCTCTCTCTCTCTCTCTCTCTCTCTCTCTCTCTCTCTCTCTCTCTCTCTCTCTCTCTCTCTCTCTCTCTCTCTCTCTCTCTCTCTCTCTCTCTCTATCTCTCTCTCTCTCTATCTCTCTCCTCCTCCTCCTCCCAACAAAACAGCTACAACGCATTGTTTCAGAGTTTGATTTATTGATCTAATTGATTTTGAATTGTGAAACAAATAACTTGAAAAAAACGATAATAATAATAAAAATAATAATCGAAAAAACTCAAAAAAAACACAACTTCATGTTTTTCCCCTTTTTTCTCAAAAAATCGTCAAAATTCAAATACAATATTTTTCGGCAATCTACTTCTCAAAACCTTTCCAACGATATACATATTGCCCCGGGACTTTTGTTGGGGCAAATATTTTGAAATGGTACCACAATAATAGAGTTTGCTTACATATTTATATTATATAGATAATTGATTTTGAATTGTGAAACAATAACTTGAAAAAAAAACAAGATAACCTAACAAAAAATTCGAAAAAACACACCTATCACATTTTCCCCTTTTTTCTCAAAAACTCGTCTACATTCCAAAAAAAATATATTTTGCGGCACATCTATACTTCTCAAGACCTTTCCTACGATAAACATATTGCCTCACTTTTGTTGGGCAAATATTTTAAAATGGTACCAAAAAATAGTGCTACGAATTTATATAGATACATTAATTATGGATGAACCGCAGAGATAAAATCAATTTTACCTGAACCAGCAAACCTATTGCGTTATACCAGAGCAAGTGTTGTGGCCCATCCATTTACGGTTCAAATAAAAAATTGTAGAACTGTCGCTTTTCAAAGTGATTTTTTTAACAGAGTCTCCTACTTCTTGAATGCCTAACCTTCTTGGGTTTTCCCCGATGGCTTTAATTCTCAAAATTTTAAAGTTAACGTTAATAAATTTCGTAAAGAAACTTAATTGAACATTATCCTAATCCCTAATTGGGATGGTGTATTCGTTAATAAGAGACGTTAATTTATTATAATTAACACTATACTTGCCTAACTTTGAATAAAAAAAAATAAGTTACATCGTAATTTGGTTGTTGTTGTAGCGACGTGTTTGTTGCTAATCCTCCGGCTCCATGTCCAGGTTCAGGAACTCTGCTGCTGCCCTTGGGCGGTGCCACAAATCTTCCTCCGTCAGGTTGGTTATATTTGTTATATTTTCAGGACAATTATATAGGAGATCTACATTGTGTGGCGTGCCCTCACATGCGGGATACTTGTTCAGTAATTTCAGGTTCAACTCTGCTCATGTTAGAATGCGTGACAACCGGATTTTAGTTGAGCTAGGATGGATCTGGTGCTACGGGGTAGTTGGACCTCTTCGGCAGCGATTTTTGGTGGCTTTATTTTTAAAACACGATTTAGAGTATTGTTCCTTATTGCATTTTCAACCGTTTTGGTGTGGAGTGCTTTTAAGCCAGTTCTATATGTAGGTTCGTCGATGTTACCAGTAACCTGGCTATCTCTGACATCTTGCAGAAAGCATCTTGCTGTCTTCCTTATGTCTCTGGGTGGTTCTATCGTAGTTAAGGTGTCATTGCAAGGATGTTGCTCTTTGTGACAGGCCAATAGATATTGTTTGGTTAGCATTTCATTATGTTCACGGACCGGCAATATGTTTCTTTCCTCGTGCACGTGATCTTGGTGGGCCATCAGGTGACATCCGGTTGCAGTTCGCAAGGCAGCATTTTGTGTTGTTTGTAACTTATTCCAGTGAGTGTTGGCAACTTGGGGGTCCATATGGGTGCAGCATAATTTAAAATAGGTATTCCTATTGCTATGTATGTTGTTATGATCGTGTTTTTATCTTTTCCCCATGAACTACCCGCCAGTGCTTTCAATGTGTTATTCCTGTTTTTCAATCTAGAGTTTATTTGTTGTGCATATGCGTTGAATTTAAAAAGTGGGTCGAATGTTACCCCCAACAGTCTCGGGTTTTTTACTGTAGAAATAAGTATGTTATTTTAGTTTTGAGTTTAAAACACACTTTTTTAATATCTATATGAGTTTTTTATTTACCAATTAATTTCGTTAGCTATGCTAACATTATCAAGGATATTTCTAAACTAAACAGTTTAGAAATATACTTGATAATGTTAGCATAGCTAACGAAATTAATTGGTAAATACAAAACTCATATAGATATTAAAAAAGTGTGTTTTAAACTCAAAACTAAAATATTTTATATATAATATCTAGTGCTCCAAAAACAAAAACAATTTAATAAGTATGTTGTCTATGCAGATGCTTAGTGTTGAATTTACCTCCTTCGTCCATGTGGTGAAAAGTGTAGAAGTAGACTTTTCAGTAGAAAGTTTTAGTTTTCTGGGTTTAAACCAATCATTCAGAATATTAAGGTTGGTATTCAGGATATTTGTGAGTTGTTGCAGGTTATTTCCTGTTGCAAGCACTGTGCAGTCGTCTTCATATGACGTGATGGTTATTCCTTCTGGTGGGGTAGGAAAACTGCTTAGGTTTAGATTGAATGATGACGGTGAGAGAACTCCGCCTTGAGGAACCCCTTGTCTTAGCACTCTCATTTTGGACTTGCAGTTACGGAACTCAACGTATGTTTGGCGACCTCTGAGGTAGGTGCACAACCAGCGCTTTATTAAACCTGGCAAATTAGTATTGAAGATATCATCCAATAGAGCAGCGTGCGACACTGTGTCAAATGCTTTTGACAGGTCAAGTGCAACTAAAATTGTTCTAGCGCATGGTTGTTTTTGATTCAGACCATGGCTGATCTGGTTTTGTATTTTGTAGAGCGCGGTGGTTGTACTGTGTGCTCGCCGGAAGTCATGTTGGTGTGGCGCCGAATTGCAGGATCTTGTCAGCTGAGAGAGCAGAAGTGCTTCGATAAGTTTTGCGACCGATGAAAGGATGGATATTGGTCTGTAAGGCTCTCCCTTTTCTTCAGCTTTTCCTGGTTTCAAAATGAGACTGATTCTGGCCGTTTTCCAGTTATTTGGTATCTGAAGAGTATTTAAAGAATATTAAGTGAGGAAGTTCAATCCTTTGGGTCCGATGTGTTTGAGCATGATGGCTGAGATGCCGTCGGGTCCTATAGCTTTTGATGGCTTAATTTTCCTTATTGCATTCTTCACCTCTTCGGAAAATATGATATTCTCCATGTTGTCAGTGTTAAGTTTGCGCAGGTGTCTCAACACTGATCTGGTCTCTTTCTAATGTTTACGCTGCTTTTCTGTAAACTGAATGTTAAATTTGTTTGCGCATTTCCTGTGGTTTTCAATTGGGATATCGTCGAAGGAGATCGTGCAATTGTTTTGTGGTTGTCGAGGATGAGTTAGGCCCTTAATGACCTTCCAAAGAATTTTGCTCCATTCTGCAATTGGCATTAGTGACATGCTGGCAAGGGAGATATCTGGAGAAGAGTATTAGTTGTTTGCTACCCTTCTTGGTTGTGGTTCGGTGAGGACTCCAAAATTGGAGCCGTCAATTTGATCAGCAATGCTTTCACCTCGTGGATCAGTGTTTAGGTGTGAGTGCCATAGATCATGGTGCGCGTTTACATCTACGAGAATCAGACAGTCTTTGGTATAAAATAAATGTCCTATGGACGGTTCATAACCTGTATCACAGCTGCTTACTGGTGCTATATAAGTATTGACTAGCGTTATTGCCGTATTTCCGGATTTTATTATAATTCCTTGTTGTTCAATGTGTTTTTCAGTTCCCGGTACTGCAGGTAGTGTGGTTGTACGGTAAATAACGCTTTTGTGAATGATAAAGGCAAGACCACCACCACTTTTGTCCTTCCCTCTATCCAGCCTTATAATTTTATAATCACAGATACTATCACTAATCTTAGATCTAATATTTAATTTTGTTTCTTGAAGAAATGTGACTAGAATATTGTTATTCCACATATAGTTTATTATATTGTCGATCTTATTCGTGAGACCGTTGCAATTTAGTTGCATAATTTTTACATCACTCGGGGTTTCAGGTAGCGTGTTCATTCGTATTGTGTTTTGTTGTGAGCTCGTGTTGGAATTTAAATTTGATGCTTGACAACACGGCGCTATGTAGATCCTGGTCCATTGCTTATGTGTGACAAGACCTGAGCAGTTCTTGAGGTTTCATATTCCTTGCAAGTATTACACTGAATAGATGTTGTGTTTGCCCTTAAGATGTTTGTACATATTGTACAGTTCCTTATTTTAGTTGGTCCCGGATTTCTTTCAATCCCAGCCATGACGAGGAGTGTTTGAAGCAGAAAGTCCAGTGAGAGCTGCTTTTTTACTGCGGCAGTAAAGTAACTTGCATATTTTAACGGCGGCAGTAAAGTGTCGCTATTTTCTTTTCTGATTTTTTACGGCGGCAGTAAAGTAACAATACATGAGATTATGAATTTGTTCAAAACACCATGATAGCTCGCTGTGTGCATTTTAATGAATAAAAATTAATTTCAGAAAATTTATTACCTGCTAAATCATATTTATAAAAAATTTGATGAATTAATTTCACATGAATAAAAAAATTTAAGTTTGCCGAAAAATAGTGTATTTAATTTGGAGCTAAAGTGACATGTTGTGTTTCGTCTATAATTATTTCGTCTATCTATAACTATTATAACTATAGACTCAACACAAAAAGTAGCACTATTGCTCCTAATTAAATACTAAACTATTTATTATTTATTTATCAATATTTCGTACTGAAACTTTTATTCTTGCTATATGTACTATAGTCGTAAATTCTCTGTTTTTTGTATCGCACTGAATTTTATTTCTTGCAAGCAAATCAACTACAAAACACCAGTAAATTGTGTTCTCTTTTTTACAGGGATATTTTGAAAAAAACGATATACACAATAATCGTATTGCTGGATTTGAAGTAAAAGCAGGGGCGAATCCCACTGTTGTTAAATGTGAAATACATCATGGTCAGACAGGAGGGATATATGTTCATGAAAATGGTCTTGGACAGTTTATAGAAAACCGGATCCATTCTAATAATTTTGCCGGGGTTTGGATAACATCTAATAGTAATCCAACAATACGAAAAAATGAAATATATAATGGTCAGCAAGGTGGAGTTTATATATTTGGAGAAGGCCGTGGATTAATAGAACATAACAACATTTATGGAAATGCATTAGCAGGAATTCAAATCCGAACTACAAGTGATCCAATTGTCCGCCATAATAAAATACATCATGGATTACATGGTGGGATTTATGTACATGAAAAAGGACAAGGATTAATTGAAGAAAATGAAGTATATGCAAATACATTAGCAGGTGTATGGATAACAACCGGCAGTACCCCAGTATTACGTCGTAATCGAATACATTCCGGAAAACAAGTTGGAGTTTATTTCTATGATAATGGCCATGGAAAATTAGAAGACAATGATATATTTAATCATATGTACTCTGGTGTCCAAATCCGTACTGGTAGTAATCCTGTAATTAGAGGAAATAAGATATGGGGAGGTCAAAATGGTGGAGTTTTAGTTTATAATGGTGGTTTAGGTTTATTAGAATTAAATGAAATTTTTGACAATGCGATGGCTGGGGTTTGGATAAAAACAGATTCCAATCCAACTCTAAAACGAAACAAAATTTATGATGGACGTGACGGAGGTATATGTATATTCAACGGAGGTAAAGGAGTATTGGAAGAAAATGACATATTCCGTAACACACAAGCTGGTGTTTTAATTTCAACACAGAGTCATCCAATATTAAAACGAAACCGTATATTTGATGGATTAGCAGCTGGAGTAGAAATAACAAACAATGCAACTGCAACTTTAGAAAATAATCAAATATTTAATAATAAATTTGGGGGTCTTTGTTTAGCTAGTGGTGTACAGCCAATTGTACGTCAGAATAAAATATTTAATAACCAAGATGAAGTCGAAAAAGCCGTGTCGGGCGGGCAATGTTTGTATAAAATCTCAAGTTATACTTCCTTTCCAATGCACGATTTTTTTCGATGTCAAACTTGTAATACAACTGATCGTAATGCAATTTGTGTGAATTGTATAAAGACATGTCATGCTGGACATGATGTGGAATTTATTAGACATGACAGGTAATTTTCAAATTTATTTATTTACTATATGCGCTTTTATTTTTAAGCATTTGTTCGGTATTTTTCCAAAAAACTTCAAATTTCCAGGCCATCAAATTTAAACAAATACTATACTTTAAAAAGTATAAATTTTCAATTAAGAAGCATACAACTCTTTCAAATTATATCAAATGATTTTTGTAAAATTGTTTGTACAACATGCTTTATTATGAAACAACCAATAATAATACTACGGTAACAGTTAATAAAAAATTGCGAACAAAAACATCAACCCCGGTAGAGGGATCAACTGTTGATTTGTAAATTTGTTTAATTTTTGATCTGCGGGTGTCACAACCCCGCGTACTCCAGTCTCTGCTATTGACATACGAGTTAACATGAGACGTGAGATATCACATCACAGGCAAGAGCAATATGGGTGCTGACGGATGAACTGTATTCAGTCAACGGTGGGACTCTCATTTTAAGCTGTGAAATATTTATTAATGATGGCACGCTAGTCCTAGCTCGAAGAAACGACCGTACATATTGTCGGCTACAAAGCATTTACGTGTAATTACATTTCAGAAAAATAAAAGGATGCTCACAAAACGATTTATTGTGATTCAAGTTTGAAAATAAAATTTTTTTATCAATAAATAGAAAAGAACTATTTTTTTTATTTATTGATTATAGTAATGTGTTTTTAAAGCTTGTTTAGAATCGCAATAAATCGTTTTGTGAGCTTTCCATTTTTCTAAAATGTAGTTACACGTAAATGTTTTGTAGCCGACGATATAACTCTATATCTGGGTTTTTAATCATAGACGAAGACAGTGCGTGACTTGATCAAGTAATATACCCCTAGCTGGATTATTGGCAACCCCATTTTAGTTTTGTTCCTGCAAATTTTTAAAACAAATTTGCTTTTTACTTCTTACTTTATTTTTATCTCTCTATCCTATCATGAAATATTTGCTATGTCATATTTTATATGTGATGGGATTAATGGTTTAGCTTTGTTTAACAAAAAATATAAAAAAACAAAAGATTTGCGTCCATCAGCACCTTAGAACGCATGTGGTGGAACCTTGGTCTTAAAAGGTTTGTTGTTGAGACACATTGTAATGCCTACTACACAACACGTTTTATCAAAAAAAGTTTCGAAAGTTTCGTTCCATCGTTTTTTTTTTATTAATTAGTTAGACACGTTTAGCACAAATAACATAATATGAAATATTCATTATTCAGACTCTTTGAATATCCGAAGTTACCATGCCAACTAGAAAGGAAGGAAATGGGGAAAATGGAAGAAATGAGGATATGGGATAACTATACTAATTGTTTTAAATGACATGACGATTGACATTTTTTTAAAAATATCTGAGGGACAAATTCCGCGGGAAATATGGAGGAGGGCATTGAGTTCTACAATTTGACCAGCCTATTAAAATAATCGTTCTGGAAGGACATAGTTCTACATCGAGGTAATTCAATAGCAAATGGGTGGGGTAACTCTGAAGTTCTTGTTCGTCGATTGAACTGCGCACACGATGGAGGGGTATTTTGAATTTCCTTATAGGAGAATGCGCTAAAGTTATATTTATAGTAGATTGACAATTCAGCCACATTTCTTCGGTGCTGGAGTGAATCACGCTGATCAGTGTTTTCGGTATTGTCAATCAACCGTATTTCTTTTCTCTGCACAGAGTCTAGATATTTTGTTGCTCAGTGACAAGCACCTCCACAAACATGACAGCAGTATTCCTTCCATACATGGACAAATAAAGACTTATAGATCACCAAAATTTGATCGGGATTGAAAAACTTTTTACATCGACTCAAAAATCCTAACTTTTGCATTGCAGATTTAGCGAGGTTGAACACATGTTTATTCCATTTCAGGCTATTTTCAATATCCACTCCAAGAAGTCTAACCGATTCAACCTCATACAATTCCTCATGCTTTATTTTAACAGGGATGTTTTTATGTCGTTCTATTCGTAAAAGACTGTATAGTTTGGTTTTGGTTGGGTTAAATGCAATAAGATTACGATCGCCCCATACTATTATACGAGCCGATTCTATTTTCTAGACCAGTTTAACTGCCTTAAAGAAATTAAGAGCGATGGATAATCGGCGAATTCGTTTGCTTTGATTTTGATAAACGCGTCTTTGTCTTTTTTTTTTTAACTTTCCTACTTACATTTTCATTATTTTTAACTGTTTTATGGTAAAACCCTTTACCGCGTAAATGGTGGCAAATTTATATCATGCGCAAATTTTGGGAAACCCTTAACATTTTGCCCAGCTGCTGTTTTCAATGTCGTCGGCTACAAAACATTTACGTATAACTACATTTTAGAAAAATGGCAAGGAAGCTCACAAAACGATTTATTGCGATTCTAAACAAGCTTGAAATAGTTATTTATGTATCAAGGGAATTATAAGGATGGTAATTCCCGCGAGAAACGCTTACTACCCGAGGGCCTCTGGCCCGAGGGTTAGTAAGTTTCACAAGGTCATTGACATCTAATAATTCACGTGATACATAAATAATTTTATGTTTTACTATAAAACATTTATTTTTATCTTTAGCATGCTAGCATGATTTTGCATTTTAATTGATCAAGTTAAGCTGACTCTCCATTAGTCGTTTTCATCTTTTTTTCTAGCCAAAATAGAACGAGAAACCATGATTAATTTTTTAAAGAGAGAGTAAGACGAATATCACAATTTTTCATGGAAAACATATTTTATTGGATTGGAATTGTGACATTTCACCATTGTTTTTAATAAACATCAAATTTTATTATATATTTTTTACAATGTCGTATCCAACATAGACTGCATAATAATTTTATATATATTTTTTCAGTGTAAAAGTCGTCTTTTTCCATAAAAAAGTCTTGCTCTATAGACTTTTTTTTATAGTAGAACACTTTTTTATAGTATATCACTTTTTTTTAAAAAAACAAGTCATGGAAAGTAAAAAAAGACATGGAATAAATAAAAAGTCTTCATCTTTTTTCCTTTCGCACTTATATGATTTTCATATCTTCTATTTAACAAAATAAAAAGACGAGAAAAAAAGACTAATGGAGAATGACCTTTAGTTGTTTTTTAGTTCAAATTGTATAATTACCTTGGGAATTAAGAGCATCATTATTATTTCGGTAACTAAGGTCTAAACGACTCATATCAGTAAAACATAAATAAATTTTTTATCAATAAATAAAAAAAACTATTTTTTTTTATTTTTTGATAGTAATTTTTTTTAAGCTTGCTTAAAATCTTGTTTAGAAAGCTTGTTTAGAATCGCAAATTACATGAATATTAATGTAAAAACTTCGATTAAAGGTGCTTGGCGATAGTTCACGTAATGAACTATTATCAGAAAAAACTTATTCCGAAATTAATTGATTTTAGAACAAAATTTTTTTTTAATAAAAAAGAATAACTATTGTAATTCTTATTGTTGTTCTTTTGAAAAGTGTTCAAATTGACAGTTAAAACCATTATGTTGTTACTTGTTGGTTATGTTAACACCTCGTGCATTTATTATTGATATATGTGAAAATCAAAAAAGGTTAAAATATTTTTCATTTTAATAGGTTCTTTTGCGATTGTGGTGCTGGAACACTTGCAAATCAGTGTCAATTACAAGGGGAACCAACACAAGATACTGATACATTATATGACTCTGCTGCTCCAATGGAATCTCATACATTGATGGTTAACTAGGTACTTGCTGTATTTATTAATGTGTTAATCGTGTATTAATTATACATATTTTTTGATTATTTTTATTAGCAATTTTTTATTAAACGATAATAATGTATTATCAAAATGAATGTAAAGTTTTTCAAATTTAACTAAAAAATTAGTTCCATTAAAATAAATTATAAAACATAAACAAATGAAAATACATATAAATAGACAATATTAAACTATTTAAATAACATCACGAAAAATTGGTATTAACTTAACATACAGTGAAATTAGATAAATATTATTAATGCTGCGTTTTTATATTTGTTCGTATTAAATAAATACAAGATTACCCAATTATGCTTTTTATAAATCAAATAAAACACAGTTTAAAATAATATTGATCTTGAAAGAAAATTTTTACAATAACAGTTTTGTATGATATTACTCTGTATTTATAAATGCAAATATTTTCGTAATTATCAACATACCCTTTATAATAAATTTCACTAATAAATTAAAATAAAAACGCCAATTTCTTGTTAACTAATAGTTTTTATTTACTATATACGTATTTCGAAAGCTATGCTTTCATCGACAGTAGTATATATCAAAACTGAGGTATAGGTATAACAATAAACGTTCAACAATTACATCTAGAGAAATTTAAACAGCCGTTCGTTTATTATAGGCAGGTGAATTAGCTAAGCATGCAGTTAGTGAAGGTACAAAAGCTGTTACCAAATATACAAGTTCTAAGTAAATTGTGTGTATGTGTATCATTTTTGGTCTGATAAAATTATTTTTATCAAAATTAGAAAAAATATAATTTTTTTATTTTAAATCTTATCTCAAATTAGTAAATATATTCAATGAATGTAATTATAAATTTATCGTAAATCTGGGTTGTCATTTGCTTGTTTCTTAATTCTCAATAAAATTGTTGTATACCATTGTTCAAATCTTGAGATACTATCATACTCCTTTACCGTTTCAGTGAATCCATCGATAATTACTTCTTCTAGGTGTTCGCACAATGTCTCAACCAACTTATATTCTCTGGAATTTTGAAACGCTGGATATTGTTGTGAATACTTTTCGAGTGCATGTTGAGCATTTAACAGATCCACACTTAAATGACATAAAGAAGCACGGAAAAAATATTCTTTTGCGCTGTACTTTAATAGTGAGGTCTCTAAACATGAACTAGCCACCTGTTCATATATTTGTATAGCTTTTTCGTTTTGATATATACTACTGTCAATGAAAGCATAGCTTTCGAAATACGTATATAGTAAATAAAAACTATTAGTTAACAAGAAATTGGCGTTTTTATTTTTATTAGTGAAATTTATTATAATACTTGTTAAGTTTGAACAAACAAAATTATTAAAATGTATAGAGGAATTCCATCCCTCAGGGATCACCTGTTGTCCATCAAAATTTTTTTTTGTCTAGAACTATGTTCATTCGGTAGAGTATCGAAAATGGTTTGGGAAAAATTTTTTTTTTTGGTCCATGAAACCCTTGGTTATCCTGTGCTGGTATGGCGATTTGTGCTTACACGCGTATTTTAAAATGCCACCATTTCTGAACGGCTGAACCGATTTTGACGGCAGTAGGCGCGTTTGAAAGCAGACACATAGCACTTTTCGGAAAAGTTTTATCTTAGCATGTTTTCATAGAACATCTATGAGAAAATTGGAAAATAGAGAAATCGTCATTTAACATAGCCTGAACTGAAATTTTGCCCAATAAAAAAAAAAAAAAACTTTCATGTATTAGTTTTTTAGTTTCTACGTATAAAAATCGGGATATTTCTCGTTCTCAAGTAATGATTTTTTAAAATTTTGTCCTACAAAAATGGGGTTCTTTATCTGAAGCTTTAATCCAAATTTCACGCTCATAAACCTTAATAAACTAAAAGCCAAAGACATACATCTTGAAAAAGATAAAACGGATTTTTAAAATACTTTTTTTTTCAATGCAATAATCTATTTAAGACTTTCAGGCATATATTTTATATTAGATTAAAACAAATTTCTAAGCTAATTAAAAGTTTTGCATGTACTGGGTGTTTTTCTGTCTTTCGATCATTTGTTTTGTTAATGTATCTGTATTTTACGACGTTTCGGAGACAACTGTATCGTCCGGTATAAAAATTCTACGAAGAAATGTATCAAACAAAATGACAATTAAATAGTCTACGAGATTTAAACGCAAATAAGTGTTATAAGCCGTTGTACAGTTAATAGTTAAATTTAAGTTCTAGTTTTGACTTAACGAAATTTAAACGCAAAAAAGTGAAGGAAAAATAAGGAAAAATTATTTATAAAAATGTCGTCCATCTGTTGCAATCCAATTAACATTAATATATTATATAATATTTTGGTGTTGGGGTTAAATTGTAATTTAAAATAAAAAAGATTAAAAAAAAATATGCAAAAAAGTATTCTAGTATTTAAATTAAGTGTCTTTGACTTTTAGTTTATTAAGGTTTATGAGCGTGAAATTTGGATTAAAGCTTCAGATAAAGAACCCAATTTTTGTAGGACAAAATTTTAAAACATCATTACTTGAGAACGAGAAATATCCCGATTTTTATACTTGGAATTAAAAAAGCTAATATATGAGTTTTTTTTTAATGGGCAAAATTTCAGTTCAGGCTATGTTAAATGACAATTTTTCTGACTATTTTCCAATTTTCTCATAGATGTTCTATAAAAACATGCTAAGATAAAAACTTTTTCGAAAAGTACTATGTTTCTGCTTTCAAACGCGCCTACTGTCGTCAAAATCGGTTCAGCCGTTCAAAAAGGGTGGCATTTTCAAGATACGTGTGTAAGCACAAATCGCGATTTTAGGCCATACAAGCACATGATAACCAAGGGTTTTCTGGACCAAAAAAAAATTTTTTCCCAAACCATTTTCGATACTCTACCGAATGAACATAGTTCGGGGCAAAAAAAATTTTGATGGACAGATTTTAGCTAAAAGTGATCCTTGAGGGATGGAATTCCTCTATACCCTTTATAATTTATTATATATTATATTAATTATAACATATTAGCTTAATATATAGTTTTTTAACTTACATAAAACTAAATATAATGCAGAACATTAATATAATTTTTCTAATGTAATTCGGATGGTTTAGGTAAATTTAAAATGTCAATTTTATTTAGGAATTTTATTCCCCTACGTGTAAAATGTATTTAATTTTAATAAATTTACTAACAATTGTTTTCAAACATAATATGTATGTTGAACATCAAAACAAAATAATAAAAGATAATTACAAAAGTATAATTTTAAGATTGAAAGTTATAGGTAGAAAATAATCGTTAAACAAGCAAATAACAAATGAAATTCCTTTTAAAATTGGTTTTTAATAATTAAAAACATTTAATGTGCCATTTTTATTTACAAAACTCCTATAGCCTCTTAAGATAAATTTCGATTAACATTTGTTTGTTTATTTGTTTTGAATTGTAAATTGATTGATTTTCAATATTTGTGAATTAAAATAGACATATTATGTAATTGGTATATATGTCGCTATAAATAACCCGAAATTTTACAAAAATTTTAGTTATTCATATTTTCAAAAAATCTTTAGTTAGAACAACGTACCTAATAAAGCTAGATTAATTTTGATTAATTTAAGTTAACGATATCTTTGATGAAACTAATGCCAGTCTTATAAATGTTTCCTTCTAACCACAGGTTTTTCGATGCCGTGTATACTGAACTAGCAATGCGTTCACACATCGGTTTGAAAATTGTATTCTTGAAAATTGGGACCAGCAAACTATGTTCTGCTGTTCTATAATGTAACGATAATTATAATCTAAACAAAAACTATTTTTATTACAGATTTTTTAAAGCACTTATGCCTAATTATAAGTTCAGACATAATTCGAATTATTTTTAAAAGAAAATGAAACATTATAAAATTAGGAGATCAACAAACATAAAAACCTTTTTGTGAAGAATTGGACTACACACAACACACAAGTGCAGAAAAGATTTGTTTATGATTAAGTTGCACATATTTAGCATACTAAATATGAAATATTCATTATTTAGACTCTTTCAACATCCAAAGATGTCAACTAGAAGAAATTTCTGTAAACGGAAGGAATGGAGAAATGGATATTGTTAGGTAAATTGTTTTAAGTGTCATGAGTTTTTACTAACCACTTTAGCTAGAAATTCCTCCAATGTAGCGTTACATCTCTCCACCATGGTGGAGAATCGAACTTTAACCTCCTGCCATCTGTTGGTAATCACGTGCATCTGGCAAATTTCCTGGAATACAGCTGATTCAAAGCTCCGTACCTGATCGGTGTGGATCTCCATAGGAACTCCATAACGACTAATCCAATTATTTATCACAGCCTCAGCGATGGTGGTTGCTTCCTGGTTGGGTATCGCACACACTTCCGGCCACTTTCTGAAGTAGTCCATGATCACTAGAACATTTTTGTTTTAATTATCAGTTGGATGCTCTCGCTACATCTTTCAAATGAAGCTCCTACATTGTATATCTTCATTTATCCATGAATTCGTCGTGCGGGTTCTTTGCCGCCGCACATTTGTTGCATTTTTGACACCACTCCACAATTGTTTGCCGAGTCCCTGACCAGTAAAACCGTTGTATTTTTGCAAGAATTTTGCTGATATCCACGATCATCTAGACAGGGTCGTCTAGATAATGCATCAACATTCCATGTGCAGTGCCCTTTCCATGCTCAATATCTAAGTCGTACGTGTATCGACGTTCGATCCAGTTTGGAACTTTTCTTTCTGTCTGTTTTGGAACTGGAGTCGTGCTCATGTACCATGATCAGTTCTTAGATGAAATTTCGGAACATATAGATATTTATGGAAATTTTTGACGCATAATAGCCTATAAACCTACCCCTTTGACGCATAAATTTTTCCATAATAGCCAATAACATTGCCCTTTCGGGTTACGCACTAATTTCGCTCCGATTTGGACAGCATTTTGAACAAACTTCCTGCTCATCTATTTTTTAGCGACAGGACTCATCCTATACCTTCATTACTAACATCAGTATCCAAAATAAACTTCACATTAGAAATGGTATAGGACAGAATTTGTGCCATACACAATCTTTTTCGGAGCTCCACGCATGCATTTTTCTGCGGTTCGATCCATTTAAAAGCCTTATATTTTCTAATTAACTCGTGTAAAACTTTGACACCGTTTGCGAATTCTGGTACAAATCGTTCATGTAGGTTCTTCCTTAGTTCATGTAGGTTCTTCGTTCTCGACTAGTTCATAAATCATAACTACTGCAATCTTGTCAGATTAATTCTTTCCGCCGTAACGTTGTATTCCAAAAACCTAACATCTTCCTTGAAGAGTGAACACTTTTTGCAACGTTTCCAGGACCTCTGCCAAGTTTTTCAAGTGATCGTCAAAGTCTATGTCCATGACAATGGTGTCATCCAGATATGTAAGGCATGTCTTCCAGACTCCAGCTTTAGCTCAAGCCTTTTAGTACTCGTTCTATTAATCTCTCAAAAGTCGCGGCTGCGTTTCATAACCCAAATTGTGATTTGTTTTTATGTTGACCGAGCTGTTGATGGATTTCTGCTCGCATTTTATTATTTTTTTTTTAATAAAAAGTGTTGTGTAATAGGAATTACAATCTGTGCCAAAACAACATATAGATACCTTTTTAGACCTAGCTCCCCCAACAACATGCGTTCTGAGATGTCGATGGACGCTTTTTTTTAAATGTTTGTGGAATGAAGGCACCCGAAACTATTGATTCTTTCAAAGCGTTTCATTTATACAATGTACGTAAAAAGAAGTCCATTTGATTTTTGTCACTATGACAGTGAGTAATCTCAACAGTTTGACTGTTTGCATAAACTGATTGACGAGCAAAATCGGGGAAAAAGAATGTTTTTTTTTTTATTATTTAGACATGTTTAGCACACTAAATATGAAATATTCATTATTCAAACTCTTTGAATATCCGAAGATACCACACGTCAACTATAAAGAAAGGAGATGAGGAAAATGGAAGGAATGGGGATAACTATACTAATTGTTTTAAATGACGATGGACATTTTCTTTAAATGCCTGAGGGGAAAATTCATCGGGAAATACAGAGGGCATTGCGTTTCACAATTTGGCCACTCTATTAAAATAATCGTTCTGGAAGGACACAGTTCTACAACGAGGTATTTGTACAAAAAATGGATGGGATAACTCTGCAGCTCTTGTTTGTCGATTATACTGCGCACACGATGGAAGGGTATTTTGAATTTCCTTAGAGGAGAATTCGCTAAAGTTATATTTATAGTAGATTGACAATTAGGCCACATTTCTTCTGTGCTGGTGTGAATCAAGTTGGTCCGTTAGTTTGGTATTACCAATCAACCGTATTGCCGTATTTTATTGTTAACTGACAAGCACCTCCTCAAATATGACAGCAGTACTCCATACATGGACGAATAAAGGACTTAAAGATTAGCAAAATTTGCTCGGGATTGAAATAATTTTTACATCGAATCAAGAATCCTAATTTTTGCATTGCAGATTTAGCGAGGTTGAACACATGTTTATTCCACTTCAGGTTATTTTGAATATCCACTCCAAGAAGTCTAACTGATTCAACCTCACGCAATTCCTCATGGTTTATTTTAACAGGGAAATTTTTATGTCGCTCTATTCGTGAAAGACGGCATAGTTTGGTTTTGGTTGGGTTAAATGAAACAAGATTACGATCACGCCATTCCATTATACGATCCAGATCTTTCTTGATATAATCAATTAGCAGCTCTCTATCAGTGGTAACTGCAGTATGAGATCGAAATTTAGGAGATGCATGTGATGCATGCAATGTGCTGTCATCAGCAAAACTATGGATTGGGTGCACTGTGGAAATAACTAAGTCATTAATGTATAAAAGAAACAAGGTTGGTGAGAGTGCAGAACCTTGGGGAACCCCAGCATTGGTTGTGAAAATATTGGATGTGATACCATCTAAATTAACATGAAATTGGCGACCTGCAAGAAAACTATGAATCCATGAGACAGTGTAATGATTTTTGTTTTTAAGTAATTTCTTAATCTATATTGTTACTAACTAAATCTATTATAAACCAAAGGAGATTTATACAACAGTAAGATGGTCTATGCCATAAGATTTTAATATGGCTATGAGATTTTTATGTCACACTTTATCAAATACTTTAGAAACGTCAAGTGAAATACTGAATGTTTCACCATGGTTTTCCAGCGATTTGTTTCAGAGATGGGATACGTAGGCTAACAGATCACCTGTTGCATGACTTCTACGAAAACCATACTGTTTATCATCAATAATTCGCGACATTTCCAAATAATCTATTAAATTGTAGTTAACATATTTTTCAAATATTTTAGCTAAAACCGACAGAATTGCAATTGGTCTATAATTGTTAGGGTCTATCGTACTGCCTTTCTTTGATATGGATTTACCGCTGGCCAACTTCCAAGAATCGGGAAATATTCCGGTTTTATAAGATAAATAAAAAATTTTTGTTAAAATTGGAGCTAGTTGCCTATGTAGCAACGTTTTTAAGAATGAGGGGTGGAATACCGTCGGGGCCAGTAGATTTGTTGATATTGATAGAAAGAAGCATTTTCCGTACAAGATTGCAACGAAAAATAATTGGTTTCATTTTCGTTACAACTGGGGAAATGAGTGTAGGAGAATGGGTTCAACTATGTTTGAGTTTTCTGCGAATATACGACCCAAAAGATCCGCCTTCTCTTTCGAGTCGCTTACGGGAATGTCATTCAGAACTAAGGTTGGAATAGAGGATCGAGTAAAATTACTTTGGACTGATTAAACTGCCTGAAAGAAACTACGTGAGCCAGATGGGTGCTCGGCGAATTTCTTTGTTTTCTTCTGGATAAACGCGTCTTTGTCCAAGTCTATTTTGAATTTACTAATATTTCTGGCTTTCTTATAGGCGCTATGGGTTTCAGGTGTTTTATTTGTGTTATACGTCTTAAATGCTTTGCGTTTATTCCTCACTGCCTCATCAACATTCCGTTTGAGGTATAATGGATCTGATTTCATTTTAGCTTCCTCTCCCCATTGTCCTTTGATTGATTTTTTCGTAAATGTTTGCCGCGTATCTGACTGATTTAAAACCCTTACTGGTAC
Source organism: Diogma glabrata (assembly GCA_963693315.1). Taxonomy (NCBI): domain Eukaryota; kingdom Metazoa; phylum Arthropoda; class Insecta; order Diptera; family Cylindrotomidae; genus Diogma; species Diogma glabrata. The sequence continues at coordinate 304,284 of CAVNZG010000092.1, forward strand.
ACGTGGTATGATCTAACTAAGGTTTTCTCTATAACGACTTCTTTATAATTTTGATCTTCTTTGTTGGCTTCCACAACCCACAACCTGGATGATTCAGAACCTTCTTTTTGTCCCAAATGTTGTTTCTGATTGGGGTGTCAGTTTTGCTCTGTGATCTAATATTAATCGACGAATATAATTTGATTCTTCACAATTAAATGAAGTCTCAACTCAACATTTTTGTACGTGAGTTCTGCCTTGCCAGCATCAATAACAAATCCATTTGGCCTCATGAAGTCCATTCCCAGCATTGCTTCATCCACGAGAATTACTTAATATTGAAAGTGAGTATTCCTGATTTCTATGTTGACTGTTTTCTTGCCTTTAATACTTCTGCTTTCCCCAGTTGCCGTTTGCATTCGGTATCTACCTGTTAGAGTTCTTTTTCATTCACAACATCTGTATGGAAAATTGTATTTGTATATTCGTTGCTGTTGCTGTATGCTGAGAAAAGTGCATCAGAAAAGCGGTCCTTCCGAAATCCACATTGGTTTTCTGCAAACAATTGTTCATCAAAAGAATCGATTTTGGCTAGCGGATGGTATAAGTTCTGATATGCTGTTCAGAGATCAATCATCTATATGTAGTTTGCACATAGTAGACGATCACCTTTTTATGGTTTGATAATCTATTTCTAGAGACATGTTTCCTCTTCTCCAAATTGTCTGAACAAGTTCATCTAATCTTCAGGATCTCACCATCATGTGCAATCAAATCGGAAATTATATAGTCGGTAGCAGGTGTTTCCTTACTTTTAAGCTTAGACAGGGCAGCGCCATATTCCTCTTTCATGGGTTACTCTACAAATATATTTTGCCTGCGATTAAACTTTGCTTTTCGTCGAAGTTCAGCAGATTCCTTAAATATGTGGCTCATGTATCGTGAATATTGTTGCGGTCTACTTGTTGTACACCTTCTTTGTTTTGAATGGCGGCAGTTTTACTTCGGTTCCTTCCTCAGATGTCTAATCTGTTGAGAGATTTTTGATAGATGTTAACTGTTGAACCATCCTCTCTTGGTTTGTTTATATAGTCTCCAAAGCAGTTTGTAATTCTTTTCTGTGAACTCTAGCGCATCGAAATCTATAGAGACCGTGTTTGATTTGTTCAGTTTGTGAACTATACAGTTTGATAGGTTTCTTTAGTTTCATTGTTTACCGAGGTGGTGTTAAAATGTAGCTGTTGTTTGTTGGTTAAATGGCTGGAACTGGAAAATGTTTCTACTTTTAGCATGCATACAAGTATCCGTTACATTCAAAACTCTAGAAAAGATTCTGATTGGATTTGATTCTGAATACCTCGATTTGGTTAAACCCATGTCTATCAATGGTGATTGAAGTCATCAAGAACCACTGAAATCGCATGTTGGGATTGTTTTTATAACCTTTTCCAGTGCTATATAAAAGGCGTCCTTCTCAGCGACGATCTGGATTTTACCAAATGTATGCACGTTGGAGAGAGATTATATGCTTGTATTTACAACGTACTGGTAGGTAACAGATACTGACCGGCATCTTTGACCGGAATGAATTTCATTACGGTTTCTTTAAGCTTAAAAGTGACAATTTCTAGTTTCGTTGTAGAAAAAAAACATTAGAAATAATACATTCGCACAAATGAAGAATTAATCTTTCAAAACGCATTAAACATTTAATATATCCTTTTACATTGGCTTCGAAAACTTTTTGAAATTCACAATAATTAATAATTCGTGTTATGTTTCAGCTATGCCATTCATAAAATCTAAACAAAACGTAACTTTATCTATACTTTTATTACTCATTTACCATTAAAACTATCAATAAAATTCATCGAAAATCACTACTTTTGTTAATTAATCAATAATAATTTGTAAATATTTATAAACAAATGCAAATTTCCATTTATTTAGATTAATTAAATACTCATACAAAACTAATTCACTAAATTTTTGTCTGAATGATAGATAGCCGATAAGTTTTTATTATTATAATATTACTATATAAAAAAAACTTACTTGTATAAATGAAATATTAAAACAATTAATTTTATTCATATAAATTTAAAATTAATTAAGAATTATTGCAATATTTTTTATCAAAAAATAATTTAAAATAAAATAAATAATAAATGCTATCGAGTATATTTAAAAAGGAAAATATCAAATTATGTTAAATTAATTTAAAAAATAAAACTTAATTAATTTAAAATTTAGATGTCTAATTTAAATCTATTTCAAGATTTTTCAAAATGAAAAAATAAGTAATTTTCCAAAATGGAATAAATATTTATTTATTTGTTTTAGAAAAACAATCTTTGGAAGATATTAAAAAATAAAAATCATACTATTTACCTTTATAAAACAAAACACATAACTGTACTATCTTAAGGTGCCAATACATTGAATGAATCTCATTCCATTATTTATTTTAATTATTTAAAACTATATTTTTATTATTATTATATAAGTTTTTATTAAATTACTATTGATTTTGTATTTTGTGATTATTTTGCTTAACTTTTTTTATTTTTAATAATAAATTTTTAAATGTTTTTAAAATCGAAATTAAACAAAACGCAGATATATATCTTATTTGCCTTCTAGTTTACTTCGAACAAAAAAATACATCTTAAAAATTAGAATAAGTATAGTTAAAGTGGGCATTCTATGGGTAAATTCTAAAGTAATCAATTTCATATTTTGTCTGAAGAATAATTATTGTGTTATTAAAGTAACTCAGGTTATGTTAATTAGTTCGCGGTTAACAAGCGCCGGTATGCAAAAATATAATTATGTTGTGCCATATTCTATAACTTTGAAAGATATTAAAGATGTCAAAAGTTTTTCAATACGAAAAGTAAATGAAACATAAGTAATTGCTTATTGCTTTCAAGAGCCATACAAGTTTAACCGCGTCACTGTGGAAGAGTTTGCCACTCTGCCTACTGAGCTCGAATTTTCGATCTTATTTAAATCTGTCAAAATTTCCATACACAGACAAAGTATTTCGGTTTATTTGCCTTTTTTTATTAACCTGCAATTTAATTGTACTTATTTGCACACTTTAAAAAATAACTATTTAAAATTTAATTTATTTGTGATGTGATAAAAAAAATTAACTGTAAAGAAATTAATTGTAAATGTATTGATTGATGTTATGTTAAATTAAAACAAGATTTTTTTAGGGAAACAATATGAAAATTAGAATTCTTGAAAATTAAAATATATGGATTTTTATTTATACTATCAAATATGTTATTACCATTATAAAATATAAAATATGCTGTTTGAATAAACACTTAAAAAACCAAACCATTTGTTAAAAGTAATACAAATCAAATTATGACGAATTATTACACATTATAATCAATATTCTGTTTGGCCACCATATATTACTTTGGTTTGAAAGACCTAAGTATTAGATTCTTGAGAAAAAAGTGAAATTCTTAACCCCAATTTTTTCGCTTTTCTCGACGTTTTAGGACCTACTGATTCTAAAAAGGCAAAAAAAAAATGTGTCTGTATGTGTCGCCGGCCATCACAACCGACGAAATCTAGAAAACCGCTAGAGGAATTTCAAAAATGTTTCTTTCCAGAAATAGATTTAATCAATGGTTGTGACTGCGCGGTAGTTCCGTTCCAGAAAAACCGCGCAATACAAAACCGCGCAAGTGAACCCTATTTTGTATGAAAATGGGGGGTTCGGTTCCAAAATTAAAAAAAATTAGTTAAAAATTTTAATTAAACAAAAATTAATATATATAGCCTGAAAAACATTTATTACTTCAACTCCTAAAAAAAGAAAACATTTCACAAGATAAAAGATAAATTATATCAAAAAAAAAAATTATATCAATAATATGAATTTGTTTAGAATATTCTACCTTACTGGCTGGAAATTGAATTTTATCTATATTGAATGTTCTAGCCACACAGTTAAAAATAAGCTGAATATGTAGTGCAAATTGCTACACATATGGGTCATTCTTTTACAAACCGAACACTTTTCTGACCGACACATTTTTGATTTGGCTGAATTTTTTTAGGGGTTTTATATAATAAAAAAGATACGTGCTCGAGAATTTTTTTCAAAAATAGTGCGGTTCTAAATTTCGAGGATTTCGTGATTTTTGGCTTGAAGACTTATTTTCAAAGATTCATAACTTCGGTTCTGGTAATGATAGACATTTTTTTCTGCTTTATTTTAAAGCTAAAAGGTGATCTTTAAAAAAAAATTTGTTATCTACAAAAATTATAAACAAATTCCTATGTGTAAACAGTTTATCAATAAGTTTTAGATACTTTCTGACACCTGCAATTTTACTCTCGTGTACGAAAAGCATTAGAAATAAATTAATTTATCGAGCGCGGAAAGACAAAAAATTCCATAAATTTTTGTTGTCCCACTCTGGATAAATTAATTTATTTCTAACAGTAAAACTTATTTTTTCATTAATTAAACATACGTTTTTCTTGAAAATTGAACGTATAATACGAAGGTTATATAAAATACCCTTTATTGTTGTAGGGTGAACACTAAAAATCGATTTTAACATTTTATTTGTTTATGACAATAGGAAATTGTTAATAATTTGACTTTATTTTTTTATTAAAATTTCATCTCTTAACTTTAAAATAAAACAAAACCTAGAAGCTCTTTAATAGAACCGAAGTTATGAATTTTTGAAAATAAGCCGTCAAGTCAAAAATCACGAAATCCTCGAAATTTAGATCACCTCTATTTTCCAAAAAAAAAATATCGCGACGCTGATGCATAGGCTGACTTCACCACAGCTCTGGAAACATAGTGTTCTGGATATATAATGAGCTGATAGCCATCAAATAATTTAACTAAAAGCTAACCAATGTTGTAGATTTCGCGTAGTTCTAATTATAAAAATATTAAAGACAGCAGTAGTATTCCAACAAACATAAATTCTGTTGTACGAGAAAAAGAAAAAAAAATTTAACCGAAAGTGACAAACCGGAAGTTGGGATGCAGAACTGTTGTGAACCGTACTAAATGTTTATGTACCAAGTTTTATCCAATTCGATTATCAGATACAGATGTTATTGAGCTTCCAAAACAGATGCTCGGAGGACACCCTACCACTTTGTTCACTATCGCTAAATAACTAATCAGTTCCTTGCCATACATATTTGCATCTTTTTCCAAAGTGCCATCAAAATTAATTCACGAACGAATGTTGTATGCTTGTAACGGGATATTTTGTCCAGTGTTCACAGATAAATGTATATTATATATATTTATTAATACTTGCTCCTCCAAATATTACGCTACCAATGTCTCTTGCCATTCCTCAATTCTCGATCCGACTTTTCTTTTACTTATCGATGCACGTATCTCAAAAATTCTTTTTATCCATAATGTATGTACTGCAACTTCTCGATAGGTTTGTTTGGACTTTATCACTTGCTTTACGTTTGATAAAGTTAAAAAAAAACCACCACCTGGTTTTTGGTGTTTTATTTCTTTTGCGGTACTTTTCAGCAAACTTTCAGTTACCACAATTAGTTTACCATCGAAAATGCACAACTTTTCTTAATATGCACTATTTACTTGGCAATATATTCAATATTAATCCGGAATAGCAAATTAACGATCAAAATCACAACATTAAACAAATGAAAAAAATGAATATAATTATATGTATTTATTTATAACATTGAAACACAATTATCAAAAACTCAACAGCAAATATAATCACAAACTCAATATTAATTGTTGCCAAAAAAACTGAATAATAATAAATCCAAAAACTGAATAAAAATTAATCCTAAATCCAAAATTACAAGCGCTTAAATTTCTATTTAACGGTATCTATATATTACAATTTTATATACATATATATATGGATTATAAAAAAAAATCAAAATACAAGTTTTAACATTTTGATTTAACCCATGATGGCATTAATTACTTTATACTGAATTTTTAATACATTACATCGGATCGTGATTAAGGATAAGAAATTTAATCAAAGAGCAGTGAAATTCCATATCCTCTTTGATTAAATTTCTGTTCCTTTACAGAAACAAAATATGTACTACTTATGCCATTATCAACATTTTCCTCTTTCTTTTTTTTTCTATCCAACTGTAGGAAATCTTACTAAAATCTGGAGAAATCACTCGTAACAGCGACCCTTGTTCAGCGTAAATAAATTAGTCACTGACAAAAATAATTAAATAATCATACAATTAGACGACTCTTTTGGTCCATGAACTAATTGATAATATAAATCAAACAAACAAAAAAAAATCAATTTAGACACTTTAGTAGCCTATGGCAACATTTGCCTGAGCAAAACTTAAAGTCATAAGTCTAAATCAACTGAAATAATAAAATACTTAACCAGTAATCAACCGTTTTGGTTAAGTTAAGTTAAAAAGAAAAAAAAAAATTATTGCTATTCACGAGAGATTCTTCAGAAAACTCAAAAATAATTAAACTATGGAGTAAAATTTTATACTCTGTCATAAGAAGAAACAAACATAGCAGATTGCCACAGCAAGGTTTTTTTGGTGATATGTTATTCTATTTTAATCAATATTGATTTTATTGTGATGAAAAAAAGTCTTCATCCATAGCTTTAAAAATGAAAATAAAAGAAAAATTAACAATAAACACTTTGTTTCTGTTTTTTTTTGAAATTTTGATGATACAACGTTTTAAAGGATCTTTAATTATTATTATGAAACAAGATTCATCCCTAACTTAAGATTTATACAACAAAAATATAAATTATACACATATATATGCATGTACTGTACTCTACATCAATGAAAACATTAATAAATTTAAAAAAAAAAATCTTTTAATCTGAAGATTTAGTTTGACATTCAGACAACCCCAAATAATTGCATTTTAAATTACAATTTCACAAAAAAAAACGCGACTAGTCTTATACTTATTGGCAAAACATGAATTTGCAGACCGAATCATGAAGGTCCCATCCCATCGTACAAACACAAAAATTTTTGAGAAAAAACCCAAAGCATTATACCAGTGTCAGCTTATGCCGTCAGCCTTAAAATCCTTCGTATGGAATGCCCCTATCACCTTTCCACTCATGTCCTCCAGCTGATACACATTCGTTCCCAACTTTTCCTTGATTTTACACTTGATCCATTTTGGGGCGAGCTTTGCATTAAAATTTTGTGATGCGACAGATTGTTGGAAGTTTCTCTTCCACACAATGTCACCCGTTTGGTGGTTTCTCACGGTTGAACGCAGGTTGTAGTATCTCTTGGATCTCGAGTATGCCTTGGCAAGGTTCTCTTTTACCAGTTTGTTTATATTCGAAAAATTTTCTTTTAACGTTTGAACCCTAGTCTCAAGTGGGTTGCTTACATCAGGTTGATCCTGTTGTTCAGTGTGTGTTGATCCATAGCCAAAATGAACAATTTCTCTACCAAAATTCAGAAAGTATGGCGTGTATCCTGTAGATTCGTGACGAGCCGTTCGTATTGCACACGCAATGTTATGAAGTTGTTTATCCCATTCTTTATGGTCCTCTTTTAGATAAGATCGAATCGCTGACAATACCACCCGATTTATTCGTTCAGCAGGGTTGTTCTGAGGATGATAGTATGCATTTCGGTAGTGATTAACGCCGTTATCTTTTAAAAATGTTTGGAAAATATTTGAAATAAACTGTGGTCCATTATCCGATATCAGCGTACGAGGTGTTCCAAAAATAGAAAATACGTGTTGTTCTAGAAGCAAAAAAGTCAGTTTAGAATCCGCTCGACGCATAGGAAATAACAACACAAATTTAGAGAACACATCTAACACAACCAAAATGTAGATATTTCCAGATTTTGATCTTGGAAATGGCCCCAAGTAGTCTATAGCAATGGTTTGCCACGGTTGATCTGCGATTTTTGGATCACCCATTGGAGAACGTGGTATATAACTATCCTTCGAAGCTTTACAGATCTCGCAGTTTTTAACATACTCTCGAACTGCTTGATCAATATTTGGCCAGTAATAATATTGTTTTACTCTATGTGCTGTTTTAGATGCTCCTAAATGAGCTGACAATGGATCATCATGTAGTTTTTCTAATACACCTCTTCTTCCAGTTTCTGGTACCACGAGTTTCAATAAGGAATTCGGATAACGTCTGAAAATCTGATCATCAATGATAGTAAAATCTGCGAACTGTTCTTGCTGTGCTATAGTACCAGCCTTTAACCTTTCATACCAGCTATCTCCTGTATTTACAGAAAGTGAGTCACAATTCATTGAGCGAGATAAAGAATCTGGCACCACATTGAATTTACCCTTCCTATGCTTCAAAGTGAAATTATAGTGTTGTAATTTTAAAGCCCATCGACCCAATCTTCCGCTAGGATCGTTAATATTATGCAGCCACAACAACGACGCATGATCGGTAATTACTGTAAAATGGCTACCCTCAATATAAGGCCGAAAGCGGTCGATTGCCAATATCACTGCAAGACATTCTTTTTCTGTGGTGTGGTATTTCCTTTGTTGATTTGTTAGCTTCTGACTATAAAAAGCTATTACTTTTTCGTTTTCACCACCTTCCTGAGTTAACACAGCCCCAATACCAACATCTGACGCGTCTGTCTGGATAGTGAATTCTTTTTCGAAATTTGGATTTGCGAGAATAGGAGGAGAAATTAAAAGAGTTTTAAGTTTTAAAAAAGATTCATTTGCCTCTTCGGTCCATTGGAAACGTTTTCCTTTCTTTAAGGTATCCGATATGGGTGCAGAAATGGTAGAGAAATTGTTAATAAATTTTCTATACCAGCTGGCCATCCCGATAAACCTACGTACCGCCTTAGCTGAATCTGGCACTGGATAATTTAGTATACTTGACACCTTCTCCGGATCGGTCCTTAACCCTTCTCGTGAAATGATGTATCCTAAATATTTCATTTGGTGTTGTAAAAATTTTGATTTGTCCAAATTTATTGTTAACCCGGCTTGGAGAAGGCGCTCTGCAACGATTCCCAACAATCTGAAATGGTCGTCCAAATTTTCAGTAGAAATGATAATATCGTCCAAATAAACAAATACTTGGGGTTCAAGATCCACTCCAAGTACTTGATCCATTAAACGAGCCTGCGTTTGAGGAGCATTATGTAAGCCAAATGGCATAACTTTAAACTGAAAGTGACCGCGTGACGATATCGAAAATGCAGTCTTTTCTTTCGAGCTCTCTTCCAACGGAATTTGCCAGAAGGCGTCAGACAAATCCACGCTTGACAAAAAATTGGTGCTCTTAAAACGCCCTAAAATTCGTGATATGTGAGGTAAAGGATAGGCATCTGGTTTCGTCACAACATTCAGTTGACGTGAATCTAAGCAAATGCGAATCTTCCCGTTCGACTTAATTACCGGCACTAATGGATTGCTCCAAGGACTTATCGAATTCTCAATTACATTTAGGCGTAACATCCTGTCAATCTCCTTATCAACTTTTTCTTGGACAACCGGCGACATCGGATAGTTTCTTTGCTTAATTGGTCGCGCATCACCAGTATCAATAAAATGTGACAAAACGCTGGTTCGACCAATTTTATCTACCCCAGAAAGTGGAAATTTTGATAAAGCTTTTTCAAATTCTGTTCTTTGATTAATTGTTAAAGGTTCCGGAATTTCCGATATTATTTTAGAAAAACCCGATACTCCTAAACTTTCCACCACTGGTTTAATACAAAACAGTTTCCAAAAATCCATTCCCAGAACCAAAGTGTTTGTGATTGAAGGCACTACAAGTGTTGGCACGACACGCGTTTTCTCATTATAGACAAACGGTACATTTACGTATCCTTGAATTGCATGGTTAGTTCCATCTGCCGTTGATATTGACGAATGAATCGGATAGATCTTTAACTCCAAAGCTTTAATAATTTTATCCGAATTCTTACCAAAAATAGTGCAACTTGCACCAGAATCTAGAAGCCCTTCAATTTCCATACCCAATACGGTTACTTCAATTGTAGGTCTACCATCATTCGAATAATTAACTATCCCATTAATGACATTAGAAAAATAATTAAATTTAGACACAGGAAAATCTGATTGGGTTTGAGTCGAGTGGTCACGGACATTAGAATGACTCTTACTTCTAACTCCTAACCTAAGTTTTCCGACTTTGGTATCGAGCATCTCATACAGTCCATTGAAGTAACTTCTGGAGCTCCGCATTTGAAACAAAATATATGTGCCCTTGCTTCCAGACAAGTTTGAAAAGGATGTCCTTCTTTACCACAGTTCCAGCATTTTACTGCCTTTGATATTTTCTTTTCTATGATAGACACTGCCCCATTATCAGCGGATGACTCCTTGTTATCAACGAAATCCTGCTCTATGCCTGACGAATTCAAACTTGATACTTGATGTCTCGCTTCAGTTGGAATTCTTCGACCCGTGAAAACACCTGAACCTGAAATTATGTGCCGTCGCGAAAGGTTATACCGCAAATCCTCGATTCTCTTGCAATATCGAGCCAGTTCTTCTATGGTATCTATTTGAGTTATTGGTAGTTTTTCCAAATAAAAAGGTAATAAATTTCGAATTATACATTTTAATTTTTCTCGTTCTGGAATGGGTTCGAGAAAATTTTGAAATTGTAATTCCATTTCTGCTAAATAAATATTAAAGTTTTCCCCTTGTTTTTGAAATCGCTTGATAAGGTCCTGCATAAGCCAAAAATCATGGTCGTCTGGTAAAAACACCTCTCGTAAACCCCGAACCAATTGTTGCCAGTTCCTATATTTCTTATAGGATGCTCTATACCATACTTTTGCTGGTCCATCGAGAAGATGATAAATCGCAGAAAAAAGATCATTGTCGGACACTCGTTCAGCTAACGCATACATTTCAACTTGTTTTAGAAAATCATTTAAAGACAAACCATCCGAACGGCCAGTAAAACACAGCTTCCATTTGTGAATTGGACAAACCCTAAACTTATTTCCAAATCTATGAACATTAGACATTCTAGCCGAACTAGCCTGAGGTGGATCGGCCATTGCTTCCCTAAATCTGGGAATCAGGTCATTGCTAGAGTCAGAATCAGAAAATCCATTAAATTCTTCTACTTCAGATGTACCAGACAAAGTTTTATGTTTGTTCGAACCCATAGCTTTTGTAAATTGGGGATTTTGTACGACTGAATTTCTTTTTGATATCGCTCCCAATATTGGTTGACGATTTATAAAGGTGTCTATATTAGTTGGTTCATAACGGTGATTCGATTCATTATGCGTTTGAATGCCATGTACACTTTCTCCTCCAGACACTACAGCAGCTGAATCAATCAAAGTTTCCACTGTTAACATCATGTTAACTAGTTTTGGTTTTAAATCGGAATTAGCAGGTAACGTATTATTTAACCGTTCTAATCTAAGTTTAAGGTGAACAAATTTAGAATTGAATCTTTTAGGTTCTCTTTTCCTTTCTGCTAACGGAGCTCTAGTTAATGAATTAAACTTGTTTTCACAAATTGTAAATTCCTCTAAAGTATTCGTGCTCACTGTTCTTGGAACACTTTCTACCCCTTTTGTTTCATTACGCATGTGAGCTCGTAATCTACGCCTTAAAGTCTGGGTAGATCCAGATCCCGAGACACCACGAATGTTTAGTTCGTATTTTAATTCATTCGCACTTAGATTATTACTATCCATTTCCTTTGTCTTTTCCTTCTAAAAACTTAAGAAAACAAACCCCCAAACCTAGTGTACACTTCCTTTACGTAAAACCAACCAACTCTCAAAAGAAATAATCAAACAATATTAAGTTATAATCGACATGATAAACTCTTCAAAATTCGTATCTGCAAACATTCATATTAACACAATACACAACATTTAACCGCAGAAAATTAATTTGCTACTAACTGTAACCATTCACAGTTAAGATCAAACAAAAAAAAATTATAAAAAATATTTACTAATAACGCACGATCAAACAATCTTCAAATTAAAAAATTTCGTACAGGTTTTCAATACGAATAACAATAATGTATTTTATCTTAAAACAAATATTTTGAAAACTATGCAATTTTTGATTTAATTAACACAAAATCTCTAATTCCTAAATTTTTCCAATAGGAAAACAATGAAAATGAAATTAAATTAAATGCTATGAAAAAAAACTATAACTACCGACGAAAATCACTTATAATAATATAAATACAATATATAATCAAGCACATTGCAATAATATAAAAAATAACTGAATTGTAAGCAAAATATGAAATTATAAAAATTTAAAATATAAAAAATTTGTTGAATACTCAAGTGTATATATGTATCCAAAGTCCCTGTTTCGGCGCCAGTGTAACGGGATATTTTGTCCAGTGTTCACAGATAAATGTATATTATATATATTTATTAATACTTGCTCCTCCAAATATTACGCTACCAATGTCTCTTGCCATTCCTCAATTCTCGATCCGACTTTTCTTTTACTTATCGATGCACGTATCTCAAAAATTCTTTTTATCCATAATGTATGTACTGCAACTTCTCGATAGGTTTGTTTGGACTTTATCACTTGCTTTACGTTTGATAAAGTTAAAAAAAAACCACCACCTGGTTTTTGGTGTTTTATTTCTTTTGCGGTACTTTTCAGCAAACTTTCAGTTACCACAATTAGTTTACCATCGAAAATGCACAACTTTTCTTAATATGCACTATTTACTTGGCAATATGTTCAATATTAATCCGGAATAGCAAATTAACGATCAAAATCACAACATTAAACAAATGAAAAAAATGAATATAATTATATGTATTTATTTATAACATTGAAACACAATTATCAAAAACTCAACAGCAAATATAATCACAAACTCAATATTAATTGTTGCCAAAAAAACTGAATAATAATAAATCCAAAAACTGAATAAAAATTAATCCTAAATCCAAAATTACAAGCGCTTAAATTTCTATTTAACGGTATCTATATATTACAATTTTATATACATATATATATGGATTATAAAAAAAAATCAAAATACAAGTTTTAACATTTTGATTTAACCCATGATGGCATTAATTACTTTATACCATATTATATTATTTGCCGCAGGAGGGATCGATTTTGATCGATTATGGCATTAATTACTTTATACCATATTATATTATTTGCCGCAGGAGGGATCGATTTTGATCGATTATGATCAATGTTGATCTACGGGTCTGACTACCCTGCGTACTCCAGTCCCTGCCATTGACATATGAGTTAGCGTGAGATATCACATACCACTGGCAATGGCAGGAGATGTCATTAGCCAAGATGATATCTTAGGGTGCTGGCGGACGAACTTTAATTAGTCAACGGCAGCACTTCCAGTCTTAGCTGGGCAGCGTTCCGTAGCGGTACCGCTCATTAGCTCTTCCGAGGAATCGAACCAACACGTAGTTATGTGTGGGCTTTGTGCCTCGATTGAAGTGGTGGGCGGTGCGTCTGGGGTGCGCTGCATCAGCTGGATTATTGGCATTTAGTTTTGTTTTGTTTTCTGCAAATTTCTCACAATTTGTTTTTCACTTATTATTTTGTTATTATTTCTTCATCTTATCATGAAATATTGGCATATGTCATATTTTGTAGTATGATAGGATTTTTTACTTAGTTATGCATTTTAAAATAAAACACAAAAAAATAAAATAAACATTTTGATATATATATGGCAGTACAACCGAAAAAAAATAAGTCTGCAAGTGGTAAAGCAAATTTGCGCAATCCACCCGCCCATAAAGCGGCATGTCCACGGAATTTGCAGGGACAAAACATATATGAATCAATAAAAAATTTTAAAATACATGTTCAAAACATCTGCGGATTGAACGCTAACCATGACCACGTGCAACATCATCTTGAGCACGACAAACCGAACATTCTATTCCTTACAGAAACACAAGTTTCTGAAAATTTTCTCTTTATAGAATCGCTTAATTCCAAATATAGGCTCGAATCAGCTTTCAAACTCCATCAGGGCGTATGCGCATTCATTCATGAGAGTGTTGCATACACGCGCTTTCCAAATTTTGAACTACACGGTGACGGCTTCAATACAATGGTTTTAAAGATTTGTCTTCCAGAAATGACTTTTTTTACAATAGCTTTATACCGGTCCCCCAACAAACGTAACCCAAACTTTTTTAATATACTGACAAAAATTATGGACGAGATTAGAGCAAAGTCCCCTAATTGTGAAGTTATCGTTACCGGTGACTTCAACGTCCACAACAAATCATGGTTGGAATTCTCCAAATCGACCGACGATGTTGACAATAGTGGAAAACTGGCAGAAATTTTTGCCGCGTCTCAGGGCCTATTCCAAATTGTAAAAAGCCCAACTTTCACTCCCCGTAATGGCGGTGATAATAGTTTTCTACTAGATCTCTATCTTACCACAATGCCAGATATTACGAGTGTCGATGTTGCGAAAGGTAGTATTGGAAATTCTGATCATTATTTAATCTCATCAGTTATCAAAACTGATTTACTTAAAACTACAGCTCCCAAACCCCGTAAAATATTTCACTACTCAAAAATGGATAAGAGTGGTCTTCAAAATTTTTTCCATGGTTTCCCTTTCGACCGTCATTGTTTTTACACTGACAATGTAAATGTTTCTGCTCAAAACTTTACAGAAACCATCCAATTTGCTATAAATAAATTTGTCCCTTTCTCCATAGTAAAACCCAAACAAAAATACTTGTATTCGAAAGCTGCCAAAACGGCACTTAGAAACAAACGTAGATCATTTAATATTTGGATTCATAACAAAACTCCCACTAATCGATCCCAATATCTAAAGGCCAACAAAATATCTAATCAGATTATCTCAAACGAAAAGTCCGAAATTGACAGAGCGAAAGCCTCAAAACTTACGTCTATGTCTGTTTCTGACAAGAGTTTCTACAGTGCCATTAATTCTTTAAATTCTGGTACAAAATTTTCTATTCCCCCTATTATTGATGGTGATTTAATCGTCAATGATCCCGCAAGAAAAGCTAACTTGTTCGCTGAACGTTTTGCTCTGAACTCCACTGTTTTGGAAACTCCTAAAGAAATACCCCAAATCCAGTCTTCAGGAGTTAATATGAATGAACTTCACTTCAAACCCAAAATAGTCGCTAAACTTTTAAAGGGGTTAAACATCAACAAAGCATCAGGAATGGACAATATTCCACCCATTATTTTAAAAACCTTTTCCAAAGAACTTGCACCAACTTTAACTAAAATATTCTACCAATCCTACAAATCTGGTATATTTCCCTCGTGCTGGAAGTTGGCAAATGTCCAGCCCGTCCCTAAAAAGGGACCAAGATCCGATATCTCAAATTATAGGCCAATAGCTTTACTATCGGTCCTATCCAAAGTCTATGAGCATTATATTAATACACATATTTCAAAATTTCTGGAAGAAAATCATTTAATATCCGACAGCCAATACGGTTTTCGAAACAAAAGATCAACTACCGATCTATTAAACTATGTAGCGCATTGTTGGAACAGCATACTTGATAAAGGTGGTGAAACATACGTTATCGCTTTAGACATCTCCAAGGCATTCGATCGAGTCTGGCATGCCAACTTAATCAACAAGCTCGTTGCGTACGGTTTTCATCCCAATGTTGTGAAGCTGATTCAAAATTTTCTATCCGACCGATACATTTCGGTAACCTTAGACGGATATTCTTCTGAGTCTAAACTAATTAACGCTGGTGTACCCCAAGGCTCAGTATTGTCCCCAACCCTATTTTTGATTTATATCAACGAATTGTTGAAAATCACCAGCAACCCAATAAATAGTTTTGCAGATGATAGTACTCTGCACAAGTCGTTCGAGCCCCTTCCTTCAAAAGGTAAAATGCACGAACGAATTAATCCTGCCCGGAGAGACGCTGCCATAAACGTGAACAAAGACCTGAATAAAGTCGCCGACTGGGGTGACCAAAACCTTGTCAATTTCAACTCCACCAAAACACAGCTGTTGATTGTTTCCAGATTAAAGACCGAGTTCCCCAAAGATATTTTATTTAGTATGTGTGATGAACCAATAGGTGAATGTAAAAACATTCGTTTATTGGGTGTCACAGTTTCAAATGACCTACTCTGGAACGATCATGTAATGGCGATGGCAAAAAGCGCGTCTAAAAAACTCGGCCTCCTAAATAGATGCAAAAAATTTTTCACTCCATACCAATTGCTCCATGTTTATAAGTCCTATATTCGTCCCTGTATGGAGTACTGCTGTCAAGTTTGGGGTGCTGCCTCTGTTTCCATCTTGGCCCTCTTGGACTCTGTTCAAAAGCGAGCTATACGAATTGTAGGTGATCGAACTTTGACATCACAACTTGATTCCCTACAACATCGTCGCACTGTTGCTGACCTCGTTGTTTTTTACAAATATCGTCATCAGCAGTGCTCAGATGAAATCAGCGGCATCATGCCTCAAACTTATTCTTACCCCCGTTCCACTCGGCAATCGGCTGCCGCAACCAGTGAAACGGTAAAGATCCCGCGCTGTCATACTGGCAGATCGCAGAGAGACTTCTTTGTCCGAACTGCGTACAAATGGAATAGTTTGCCGGAACACTTAGTCTCAGGTGGCTTCAACCCACAGATGTTTAAAAAAAGCGTTAATCTACACCTCAGAACGCCAGTTGTTGTGGGACCCAGGTCTAGACCTAGGTCTTAAAAGGTATTTATGTGTTGTTGTGACACATATTCTAAACCCTATTACACAACACATTTTATTAAAAAAAAAAAAAAAAAAAAAAAATACTGAATTTTTAATACATTACATGCTCCCAACAAACATTGAAACAATAAACAGGTGTTCGGGAGGCCACCCACCACTTATCCCAATATTGTCCAAAAACTAATCAGTTCTTTGTCGTTTAAGTCTCCATATTTTTTCAAAGTGTCATTTAAATTGATTAATAAATGAAGTCTGTATGCTCCCAACAAACTTTAAAAACAAAGTGTGAAGTCAGCAGTTGTATGGTAGAGCCACTTTAATCAATTTGTTCCAAAAAATGAAAATTATCTTCTCACACTAATTGAAACCTTTTCTATAGGTTTCATCATAATCACTTCATTATTGTAGGCTGTAGTGTGCATAAAGGCACTGAAACAACTTCAAAAAGTTACCAAAAAAAATTTTTTCCCGGAAGTAAAATACCGGCAGTTGGGATGCAGGACTGTTGTGAACTGTACTAAATGCATATGTACCAAGTTTCATCCAATTCGATTATCAGGTAAAGATGTTATTGAGTTTTCAAAAAACAGGTGCGTGGAACACCCCCCACCACTTTGTTCACTATCGCTCAAAAACTAATCAGTTCCTTGCCATACATATTTGCATCTTTTTCCAAAGTGTCATCCAAATTTCAATTCAAGATGTTTAAAAAAAGCGTTAATCTACACCTCAGAACGCCAGTTGTTGTGGGACCCAGGTCTAGACCTAGGTCTTAAAAGGTATTTATGTGTTGTTGTGACACATATTCTAAACCCTATTACACAACACATTTTATTAAAAAAAAAAAAAAAAAAAAAAATACTGAATTTTTAATACATTACATGCTCCCAACAAACATTGAAACAATAAACAGGTGTTCGGGAGGCCCCCAACCACTTATCCCAATATTATCCAAAAACTAATCAATTCTTTGTCATTTAAGTCCATCTTTTTTCAAAGTGTCATTAGAATTGATTAATGAATGAAGTCTGTATGCTCCCAACAAACTTTAAAAACAAAGTGTGAAAAGTCAGCAGTTGTATGGTAGAGCCCCCGCCACTTTAATCAGTGTGTCCCAAAAGATGATAATTATCTTCTCACACTAATTGGAACCTTTTTCATAAGTTTTATCATAATCATATTGTAGGCAGTAGTGTGCATAAACACACAGAAAAAAATTGAAAAATTACAAAAAAAAAATGTTTACCGGAAGTGAAAAACCGAAAGTTGGGATGCAGAACTGTCGTGAACCTTACTAAATGCTTATGTACCAAGTTTCATCCAATTCGATTATCAGGCACAGATGTTATTGAGCTTTCAAAAAAACAGGTGCTCGGGGGACCCCTCACCACTTTGTTCACTATCGCTCAAAAACTAATCAGTTCCTTGCCATACTTATTTGCATCTTTTTCCAAAGTGTCATCAAAATTTATTCACGAACGAATGCTGTGTGCTCCCAATATACATAAAAAACATGGTGGAAAAAAACACCTGTTGTATGGTGGACCCCCAACCCTTTATCCAATGTACTCCTAAAGCTGATAACATCTTTCTCATGTTACTTAAAAGCTTTTACCAACGTTTCATGAAAATCGATCGGTAATTGTAGGCTACAGTAGGGATAAACACCTAAAAAAAAACTTTTTAACCGCAAGCGTCACAGTTATCACAAAAATGTAAGCATAAACAAAACAAAAAGCGTAAACAACCAAAATAAAATAGTTTTACACCAAAAGCAGGAAAAAGTTGAATTTTTTCACGATAAATGGCCGCGTTTATACTAGTTTATACTACTTTTTAGTTCAGGAAAATCATGATTTTTTTATCACAATGTATGTACCGAACACTAGGGGTCATATCGACAGACGCAACTACAACTTTCAGTTGTAGTCACAGTTTTTTCGAAATTGATGTTTAAAACTGGTATTTTTAAACCACATTAAAACTACGAATTTAATTGAGATTTTGATGATATTGTTACGATTGCAGAAAAATCTAGACGATTACAGAAAGATCTAAACGATTACGGTTACTTCCAGGAAAATAAAATCAACAAAACACAACAGAAAGTGAATGAAATAGTGTTGTTGTTGTTGTACATGTTCTTAGAATTAAGGTCTATTTGTTTTATGATTTTATAAATCAAATCAACGTAACGTAAAATAATCGAATATTCTAATATTTTCTCAAGGTTTCTAAAAAGTTACCTAGAAATTTCTAGAGATTAAGCAGAAGGTATATAAGGAAATTGTTTCTTGTAGTTTTTAATTAGTTTATTTTAAACCTGCGATTGTGAAGTTAAAATTATAAAAGTGATCTTTAGATTAGTTTTGTGTAAAGTTATAAGTGTAATAAAGTTATAAGTTTTATTGAGTAGAAATATTTTGTGTATTATTTTCAACGTTGTGAACTGGAAATTTCTACAATAAACCGTTGGAGTTTCTGAAGCTGTTCAAAGAATATTCTAGTTAGGAATATTGTTTGCTGTATTGTTTTCCTGTTGTTGTGGAACAATTAAGGTGTTGAATTCTTAATAAAACCTGGTGTTTGTGCTTACTAATCAGTGATCGAACTCAGGAAGAGATTGGGCATTACGTTTATCGAATTGAGATTAAGGCAAAGTCGAAGTAAGGTTGGAAAAACGTAACATTGGTGACATCGGCGGATTAGTTAGCTGTTAATAATGGTTTTATTAAGTGATTTGAAGGTTCTTGAGTTAAAGAAAGAACTAGAACAACGTGGATTGGCAACAACCGGCAACAAAACTGAATTAACGATACGGCTTCGAGAAGCTATGGAAGGTAGTGGAGTAGTTGTGGAAGGTTACCAGTTTGGAGTGATTAGTACAAATGCTGATTCAATAGCAGCTGATGAGGAGAAAAGTTTTGTTGCGGAAACAACATCTTCATTGCCACCTGCAAATTGTGATTTTACGCAGTTAATGGCTATGATGCAACAGATGAGTTTGAACATCAGTCAACAGAATCAGCAATTGGCTGCCGTAAATGCCAATATGAATCAAAAACTGGATGTTGTAAGTTCCAATATGAATCAAAGCTTGGCTGCTAATAAGGAAGAAATTAGCTGCAACATCAATCAACAGCTGGAAATAGTCAACAATAACATGGCTACAACCAAGGAAGAAATCAGTTTGAACGTCAAGCAAATAATGGACGAGAAACTTCTCGAAATATCTACTACGTTACGGGAGGAAGTAGGCAGAGTTCATCAAGAGGTGAAAGAGCTAGAGCAGAAAGTACTTGATGAAAACAAAAAGGTACTTGCAAAAGTAGATGATTTCGAGAAACGGTTGCAAGATGTTGAAACGAATAAAGTCACTTCACATGTGGTACAACAAATAGCAAATATTAACCTAAAGCCACCATCATACGACGGTACCACATCTTTCGGTATCTTTAAGTTCCAGTTCGAGACTGCAGCAGATCAAAATGTTTGGAACGCCGAAAATCGTCTTGCTGCATTGATAGTTGCACTTAAAGGGGAAGCAGCTGAAGCATTACAGGCAGTACCAGAAAATGACCGGAAAAGTTATGCTAAAGTGATGAATGCATTGGAACGTAAATATGGTAGCGACCATAAAAAGGAATTATACAGAATTGAGTTAAAAGGTCGCTTGCAACGGAATGGGGAAAGCCTTCAGGACTATTCTTCGGCAGTGGAACGGCTAGTACATTTGGCACACTCGAATACTCCACCGAATTTTATGGAGAAAATGAAGATCGAGGCGTTTACTGATGGTATTCGTGATCCAGAAACACGAAAAGCAGTAATGTTGTCGCCAAAAGCAACATTCGCAGAAACTATTGCTTATGCCTTAACAAATGAAACTGCACAAGCAATTATTAAACCATCAATTAAAATACGCCGGGTAGAGTTGGCTGATGATAACAATTACAAGCCCAGAGCACGAGAAAGTATTCGAAGTGACAGAATACGATGCTGGTTATGTGGCAAGTTGGGCCATATTTCGAGAGAATGTCGAGATGTTAGAAGGAAACGAGCAAGGGGGTTAAACAACAACAAAGCTTCTGGTCTGGACAACATTCCTCCTGTTATTCTAAAAACATTTTCAAAAGAACTTGCACCAACCCTCACCAAAATATTTTATAAATCCTATAAATCTGGTATTTATCCATCCTGCTGGAAGTTGGCCAATGTCCAGCCTGTCCCAAAAAAAGGAACGAAATGTGATACTTCAAATTATAGACCAATAGCCTTACTCCCAGTCATGTCTAAAATATACGAGCACTATATTAATTCACACATATCCAAATTTTTGGAAGACAACCATTTGATATCTGACAGCCAATACGGTTTTAGAAACAAAAGATCAACAACCGATCTATTGAACTATGTGGCACATATTTGGAATAGCATACTTGAGAAAGGTGGTGAAACGTACGTAATCGCATTAGACATCTCAAAAGCATTTGATCGAATTTGGCATGCCAACTTGATCAACAAGCTCGTTGCGTACGGTTTTCATCCCGCAGTCGTGAAGTTGATTCAAAATTTTCTTTCTAACCGATACATCTCGGTATCTATAGATGGCTTTTCTTCTGAGTCTAAACTAATTAACGCTGGTGTACCCCAAGGCTCAGTTTTATCTCCCACTTTATTTTTAATTTATATCAACGAACTGTTGCAAATCACCAGTAACCCAATAAATAGTTTTGCAGATGATAGTACACTGCACAAGTCATTCGTCCCCCTATCTTCAAAGGGTAAAATGCATGAACGAATAAATCCCGTCCGGAGAGACGCTGCCATAAATGTAAACGAGGACCTAAAAAAAGTCGCCGATTGGGGTGACAAAAATTTGGTCAATTTTAATTCCACCAAAACACAGCTATTGATTGTTTCCAGATCAAAGACCGAGTTTCCCAATGATATTTCAATTAATATGTGTGACGACCAAATACGCGAATGTGAAAGCATTCGTTTATTGGGAGTCACAATATCCAATGACTTACTCTGGAACGATCATATAATGGCCATGGCAAAGAGCGCGTCAAGAAAACTCGGCCTCCTCAATAGATGTAAAAAATATTTTACTCCGCATCAATTACTCCACATTTATAAGTCCTATATTCGTCCCTGTATGGAGTATTGTTGTCAAGTTTGGGGCGCTGCATCTGTTACTATCCTGGCTCTTTTGGACTCTGTTCAAAAGCGAGCTATACGAATTGTTGGTGATCGAGATTTAACATTAGGTCTTGATTCCCTGCAACATCGTCGCACTGTTGCTGATCTCGTTGTTTTTTATAAATATCGTCACCAGCAGTGCTCGGATGAAATCAGGTCCATAATGCCTCAGACATATGTTTTTCCCCGTTTTACTCGTCAATCGGTGTGTGCGGGCGGTCGAACTGTCGAGATTACTCACTGTCATAGTAATAGAATGCAAAGAGATTTCTTTGTGCGTACATCGTACACATGGAATGCTTTGCCCGAATCAATAGTCTCGAGTGCTTTCAATCCACAAAAATTTAAAAAAAGCGTCCACCTATACCTCAAGACGCATGTTGTTGTGGGACCTACGTCTTAAAAGGTATCTATGTGTTGTTGTGACACATTTTGTAATTCCTACTGCACAGCACTTCTTATTAAAAAAAAAAAAAAAAAAAAAAGATCAGCATCGCCTATGCAGAGACGTCCAGCAGAATAACGGGTGCAGCAAGCTAGAGAGGACGAAGGAGCAGCACCGAATCAGTTAAACTACAACGAGCCAGCCTAAAGGGGCGTAAGCTGGCTCCCACAACCGATTGCCCCATAACCTTCATCCATGTTTCGAGATTGACTAGGGGAGGTGACAGCCTAACTGTTAGGGCTAATATTGATGGAAAAAGTTGTGTCATCACGTTAGATACGGGAGCAACAAATACAATTGTCCGCACTGATGTTGTGAAAGGGAAACTAAAACCAGCAGGAAGATACCGAATGCAGACAGCTACTGGTGAAAGTGCAAGTATTAAAGGAAAGAAAGTGGTCAACTTTGAAATTGGGAATACTCACTTTCAACATGAAGTGGTTGTAGCTGACATTGTGGATGAAGTAATCCTGGGAATGGACTTCATGAGGCCAAATGGATTCGTTATTGATGCTGGCAAAGGAGTACTCACGTACGGAAATGTTGAGTTGCCACTCCAATTTAATGGTGAAGATTCAAATTGTGTTCGTCGAATAATATTAGATCACAGGGAATAGCTGCCACCCCAATCAGAAACAATCATTTGGGGAAAATTGGAAGGAGGTTCTGGGTCACCCAGGTTGTGGGTTGTAGAAGCCAACAAAGAACATCAAAATTTTAAAGAAGTCGTTATAGGGAAAACTTTAGTTAGATCGGATGCTGATTACAAAATACCAGTAAGAGTTTTAAATCTGTCAGATACGCAGAAAACAATGAAAAAAGGATCAATCATAGGACAATGTGAAGAGGTAGCTAAAATAATAAAGTGCGAGCAGAAAAACATCAATTGCTCGGTCAACACAAAACAACAAAAGGCAGAAATGGAGCAACTTGTGCAGAAATGGACAGAAGGGCTTTCAGAAGAACAGAAGAAAGCAGCACGTCAATTGTTGGAGCGGCACAAGTCTGTATTCTGTAGTACACCTGAAGGGAATGGCAGAACCAATATGGTAAAACATCGTATTGACACCGGAGCAAAAAAGCCGATACGCCAGGCACCAAGACGATTACCATTAGCTAAAAGAGAGGAAGCTGATAAAATGGTGAGAGATATGAAAGAAGCTGGTGTGATTGAGCCTTCAGACAGTCCCTGGAGCTCACCTGTGGTGTTAGTTGGCAAGAAAGATGGGAGCTTGAGATTTTGTGTTGACTACAGGAAACTAAACATAGTTACGAAAAAGGATAGCTACCCATTGCCTAGGATTGATGATACACTGGATACATTATCGGGTTCAAGATTGTTTTCAACACTGGATCTGCAGAGTGGTTACTGGCAGGTTGAAGTTGCGGATGAAGATCGGGAGAAAACAGCGTTCACTGTAGGGAATGGACTATGGCAATTTAATGTCATGCCGTTTGGGTTATGCAACGCTCCCGCAACTTTCGAAAGATTAATGGAACGGGTACTTAAAGGCTTGCACTGGAAAACATGCCTTGTATATTTGGATGACATCATCGTCATGGGCAAAGACTTTGATGATCACTTGAGGAACTTGGCGGAGGTACTGGAAAGGTTGCAAGCAGCAGGTTTAAAGTTAAGTCCCAAAAAGTGCTCACTTTTCAAGGAAGAAGTAAAATATTTGGGACATAAGGTTACGGCAAAAGGAATTCATACCGATTCTGACAAGATTGCAGCAGTTATGAACTGGCCAAGACCGAAAAACCTACATGAACTACGAAGCTTCCTTGGATTGTGCACATATTACAGACGGTTTGTGCCAGGATTCGCCAACGTTGCCAAAAGTCTGCATGAGTTAACCAGAAAAGATAAGGCATTTGAATGGAATGAACCTCAAGAACAAGCATTTGTGGAGCTCCGAAAGAGATTATGTACGGCTCCAATTCTGTCCTATCCTATACCAAATGTTCAGTTTATTTTGGATACTGATGCCAGTAATGAAGGTATAGGAGGAGTCTTGTCGCAGAATATAGATGGTCAGGAAAAGGTGATAGCTTATTTCTCGAAAATGCTATCCAAGCCGGAGCGGAATTATTGTGTAACTCGAAAGGAATTATTGGCTATTGTGGAATCCGTCAAACATTTCCATAAATACTTGTATGGTCAGAAATTTCATCTCAGAACTGACCATGGTGCGTTAAGGTGGTTACTCCAGTTCAAAAATCCAGAGGGACAAGTAGCACGTTGGATCGAACGGTTGCAGGCGTACGATTTGGACATTGAACATCGAAAGGGTACTGCACATGGGAACGCTGATGCATTATCGAGACGACCCTGTCAAGTTGAATGCAAGCATTGCAGTCGTCAAGAAAATAAGGAGAACATCATCGATGTACGATTACTACAAGTGCTACCTGACGATGAATGGACTGCTGAAGCCATAAGAAAAGATCAATTAGAAGATCCGGATCTTGCACCCATCATCGAGTTCAAGGAAAAGGGCTGCAAACCAGTATGGGGAGAAATTTCTGATAAAACTCCAACTTTGAAGGCGTACTGGGCGCAATGGGACAGTCTCCAGTTAGAGGATGGATGTTTAAAGAGAGTATGGGAAAGCTCAGATGGCAAGATAAAGCAATCCCTTACAGTGGTACCAAAAGCGAAAATAGAAGCAGTACTTAAGGAGTATCACGAAGGAACGAGTGGAGGTCATCTTGGGATCAACAAAACTCTTGCAAAAATACGACAACGGTTTTACTGGTCGGGGACTCGGCAATCAATTGTGGAGTGGTGTCAAAAATGCGATAAATGTGCGGCGGTGAAAGGACCCGCACGAAGAAGTCATGGGAAAATGAAGCAATACAATGTAGGTGCTCCATTTGAAAGGATCGCAATGGATGTAGCGGGACCATTTCCAACAACTGATAATCAGAATAAATATGTGCTTGTGATCATGGACTACTTCAGTAAGTGGCCGGAAGTGTGTGCGATTCCCAACCAGGAAGCAACCACAATCGCTGAAGCTGTGATAAATAATTGGATCAGCCGCTATGGAGTTCCTATGGAGATCCACACCGATCAGGGACGGAACTTCGAGTCAGCTGTATTCCAGGAAATTTGTCAAATGCTGGGGATTAACAAAACCAGGACGACAGCTTCACACCCACAGTCAGATGGGATGGTTGAGAGATTCAATGCTACTTTGGAGGAATTTCTAGCAAAAGTGGTCAGTAAGAATCAACGTAACTGGGATCAACACATTCCTTTATTTTTGATGGCATACAGATCAGCAGCTCATGACACCACGACCATGACACCAGCTCAAACTATTTTTGGAAGTGATTTAAGACTTCCTGGTGACCTCAAATTTGGAGCGGTACCATCAACATCATTGTCTGCGCAAGAATACGTCAACCGAATCAGGAAGAACCTTGAGGATATTCACAATCTTGTTCGGCAGAAGATACAACTGACCAGTGATAAAATGAAAGCCCGATATGATATACGATCTAATAATAAAGGTTTCGAAGAAGGACAATTAGTATGGCTACACAACCCACAACGAAAACGAGGGTTATCACCAAAACTGCAAGCTGCATGGGAAGGACCTTACAACATTATAACGAAGTTGAATGACGTAGTTTATAGAATTAAGAAAGGCGATCGAGGCAAAGCGAAAGTAGTACATTTGGAAAGATTGGCCTTATACAAAGGAGAGCTAGATCCTGTTCGGGACGAACAGGCTTAAGTGGAGGGTATTGTTACGATTGCAGAAAAATCTAGACGATTACAGAAAGATCTAAACGATTACGGTTACTTCCAGGAAAATAAAATCAACAAAACACAACAGAAAGTGAATGAAATAGTGTTGTTGTTGTTGTACATGTTCTTAGAATTAAGGTCTATTTGTTTTATGATTTTATAAATCAAATCAACGTAACGTAAAATAATCGAATATTCTAATATTTTCTCAAGGTTTCTAAAAAGTTACCTAGAAATTTCTAGAGATTAAGCAGAAGGTATATAAGGAAATTGTTTCTTGTAGTTTTTAATTAGTTTATTTTAAACCTGCGATTGTGAAGTTAAAATTATAAAAGTGATCTTTAGATTAGTTTTGTGTAAAGTTATAAGTGTAATAAAGTTATAAGTTTTATTGAGTAGAAATATTTTGTGTATTATTTTCAACGTTGTGAACTGGAAATTTCTACAATAAACCGTTGGAGTTTCTGAAGCTGTTCAAAGAATATTCTAGTTAGGAATATTGTTTGCTGTATTGTTTTCCTGTTGTTGTGGAACAATTAAGGTGTTGAATTCTTAATAAAACCTGGTGTTTGTGCTTACTAATCAGTGATCGAACTCAGGAAGAGATTGGGCATTACGTTTATCGAATTGAGATTAAGGCAAATTCGAAGTAAGGTTGGAAAAACGTAACAATATTTTTAAACGTAATTTAAAACTATAATTTTCGAACAACAGGCCAATAGAATTACGGATTGTACGTGTTGATGTCGGTAACAGGTCAGAAATTTTTTTAATCTCTAGGGTAGGGTACTCACATAATGGACATGCCGAGTCCACTCGCTCGGCCCTTGGGGACTGGAGTTATGCAACTAAGTGTGCTGGAAATTTTTTTTGCTTCCTTGTAAGCGATATAACTCGTAAATGGTGCACTTTAGGATACCGGTGCCATGGAACATTTTTGT
This sequence comes from Diogma glabrata, assembly GCA_963693315.1. Lineage (NCBI taxonomy): Eukaryota > Metazoa > Arthropoda > Insecta > Diptera > Cylindrotomidae > Diogma > Diogma glabrata. Next base: position 331,374 of record CAVNZG010000092.1, read on the forward strand.
TCCTTAAATGTTTTTTCTATTATAACTTAAAATAAAACAAAAAACAAAAATAATTTGTTTTGTTGCAAATTTTTGCGAAAAAATGTCTAAAAATCGATATTTTTCAATTGAATCTAGTTATTTGCAAATAATTGTTTATAACATAATTGACCCCTTTATCTTGTAGTTGAAACCTCAACGAAAAAAGTAAGCTTCAGAACGATTCATTCGGCCTGATAGTTTTTGCACAATTCCATTTTGCACTTAATGCCCCTAAAAAAGTTGTTAACTTTGGGCAGGCCGCAAGGTCTGAGTTTTCATCCGATCTCAATCTGCTTGACGGGAATTGAAAGGGTGTAGTGTCAGCTTTAAATAGCATTTGTGTTGCCTATGCTCATATTCAATATTAACCACAATTACAGTGGTTCAAAAAAACCGCGAAAATTCCTTAGTTGTAAAATTAAATTTCTCAACGAATTTTCAACTTAACGAGTTCGTTTTTAAAACTTGCAAAGTGCTTAGAAAACCTCAGATTTTAGAAAAAAGACCTCTCTAACATGATTTGGGACATGATTACACATAAGTAGTTCATTACTTTTTCATTAAATTTATTTGTCATTACAATAATACTCAATTATACATCGTGTCGCTACGTACGTTTTATGTATACTATACAGTATGTTTTATTTTTTCATAGAGTACGTTACAAGCAGGAGTCAGAGTAGCCAATCCCGTGTTGGGTAGGCACAGACCCAGTATCTTGTGAGCACAACAGTATCATTTTGGAGGGAAATTCTCGGTTCAAGTCGATATATGACATACAAAATCAATGTCACAATCGTGGTTTCGAAAAACAAACTGGGCCATAACTCGGTCCAAATCATGTTAGAGAGGTTTCTTTTTAAATCTTCGGTTTTCTAAGGAATTTGCAAATTTTAAAACCGCATCTCGTTAAGTGGAAAATTCGTTGAGAAATTTAATTTTGCAACTAAGGAATTTTCGCGGGTTTTTCAAACCACTGTTATTGTTGCTAATATTGAATATGGGTATGGGCAACACAAATGCTATTTAAAGCTGATACTACACCCTTTCAATTCCCGTCAAGCAGATTGCGATTGGATGAAAACTCAGACCTTGCGGCCTGCCCAAAGTTAACAACCTTTTTAGGGGCATTAAGTGCAAAATGGAATTGTGCAAAAACTATCAGGCCGAATGAAACGTTCTGAAGCTTACTTTTTTCGTTGAGGTTTCAGCTACAAGATAAAGGGCTCAATTATGTTATAAAAATTATTTGCAAACAACTAAATTCTATTGAAAAATATCGTTTTTTAGACATTTTTTCGCAAAAATTTGCAACAAAACAAATTATTTTTGTTTTTTTTTATTTTAAGTTATAGAAAAACATTTAAGGAACAAAAAAGTTCCATGGCACCGGTATCCTAAAGTGTACCATTTACGAGTTATATCGCTTACAAGGAAGCAAAAAAAAAATTTCCAGCACACTTAGTTGCATAACTCCAGCCCCCAGGTGCCGGGCGAGTGGACTCGGCATGTCCATTATGTGAGTACCCTAGTCCAGAGATTAAAAAAATTTCTGACCTGTTACCGACAACAACACGTAGTCAGTTATTCTATTGGCCTACAAAGCAATAATTAGAAATCAGTAATTTTGTATTAAAATTTATTACAATAATAATAATAATGTTACGTTTTTCTAATTCTCGTATTGGCCTCTTTTTCGAATTCTCGTATTGGCTTCTCTTTTCGTATTGGCCTTACTCTCAATTCGATAAACGTAATTCCGAATCTGCTTCTGAGTTCGATCGCTGATTAGTAAGCAAACACATCAGGTTTTATTAAGTATTCAAATTCTTAATTGTTCCACAACAACGGGAAACAATACAGCAAACAATATTCCTAACTAGAATATTCTTTCAACCGCTTCAGAAACTCCAACGGTTTATTGTAGAAATTTCCAGTACACCACGTTCAAAATAATACACAAAATATTTCTACTCAATAACACTTAAAACTTTATTCACAAAAACTAATTTAAAAAAATCACTTTTATAATTGTAACTTCACTATCGCAGGTTTAAAATAAAACTAATTCCTAATCTACAAGAGGCAATCGCTTATATACCATTCTGCTTAATTTCTAGATAATTCGAGGTCACTTTTTAGAAACCTTGAGAAAATAGTAGAATATTCGATTACTTTACGTTATGCTGATTTGATTCATAAAATCATTCAATTTTATTTGTTGTTGACCCAAATTCCACGAAATACAACAACAACACTATTCATTTCATTAATTGGTTGTTGTGTTTTGCTGTGATTTGATTTTTCTGGAAGTCACTGTAATCGTCTGGATTTTTCTGTAATCGTAACAATACCCTCCACTTAAGCCTGTTCGTCCCGAACAGGATCTAGCTCTCCTTTGTATAAGGCCAATCTTTCCAAATGTACGACTTTCGCTTTGCCTCGATTCTATCACTTGTGAGTTGTATCTTCTGCCGAACAAGCTTGTGAATATCCTCAAGGTTCTCCCTGATTCGGTTGACGTATTCTTGCGCAGACAATGATGTTGATGGTACTGCTCCAAATTTGAGGTCACCAAGAAGTCTTAAGTCACTTCCAAAAATAGTTTGAGCTGGTGTCATAGTCGTGGTCTCATGAAATGCTGATCTGTATGCCATCAAAAATAAAGGAATGTGTTGATCCCAGTTACGTTGGTTCTTCCTGACCACTTTTGCTAGAAATTCCTCCAATGTAGCATTGAATCTCTCAACCATCCCATATGACTGTGGGTGTGAAGCTGTCGTCCTCGTTTTGTTAATCCTCAGAATTTGGCAAATTTCCTGGAATACAGCTGACTCGAAGTTCTGTTCCTGATCGGTGTGGATCTCCATGTCCATAGGAACTCCATATCGGCTAATCCATTTATTTATCACAGCTTCAGCGATTGTGGTTGCTTCCTGGTTGGGAATCGCACACACTTCCGGCCACTTACTAAAGTAGTCCATGATCACAAGCACATATTTATTCTGATTATCAGTTGTTGGGAATGGTCCCGCTACATCCATTGCCATCCTTATAAATGGAGCACCTACATTGATCTCTCCTTATGGCTTCAGCAGTCCATTCATCATCAGGTAGTACTTGTAGTAATCGTACATCGATGATGTTCTCCGTATTTTCTTGACGACTGCAATGCTTGCATTCAACTTGACAGGGTCGTCTCGATAATACATCAGCGTTTCCATGTGCAGTACCTTTTCGATGCTCAATGTCCAAATCGTACGCCTGCAACCGTTCAATCCCACGTGCTACTTGTCCCTCTGTATTTTTGAACTGGAGTAACCATCTTAATGCACCGTGATCAGTTCTGAGATGAAATTTCTGACCATACAAGTATTTATGGAAATGTTTGACGCATTCCATAATTGCCAATAACTCCTTTGGAGTTACGCAATAATTCCGCTCCGGCTTGGATAGCATTTTGGAAAATTAAGCTATCACCTTTTCCTGACCATCTATTTTCTGCGGCAAAACTCCTCCTATACCTTCATTACTGGCATCAGTATCCAAAATTAACTGCACATTAGGTATAGGATAGGATACACTCAGAAAAAAATCCTTTAAAATCAATAGTTTAATAGGTTTTTACTATTAAAATTAGTCAATGTGGTATGTCCTGTTATTTTAAAAATTTCATTATTGTTATTTTAATAGTACTCTACTACTATTGTATCAAAAGTGACTTCATTTTAAATTAATGTTCCATAACATTAATTTTTAATAGTATGCATTATTAATTATATAAGACTAGTCATTTAAAAAAAGAACTCTGTGTCCCATTAAATCAATAATACCACACATTAATTTAAAAAGTTAAATTAGAATAAAATTAATAGGAATTTAGTATAAAAATGAAATGAGGAATCCTATTATATCTATGTGGCGCAATATTACATTCATAGGATAAACACTATTGATTTTTAATAGTAACTTAGATTATTTTAATTGGTACATCTTATATAAACAATAAGAGAGTCTAGTAGCCTTAATAATACCCCAGATTGCTTTAAAGGCTAAAGATATAGTAAAACTTTATAGCAGACCTGAACATCTGAATTATCCTGTGAAACGATGAAATGATAAGTAACGTTTAATTCACCCCAAAAATGCAATTTCACACTTAGTTAAGAATTCGTATTTTACTTTATATTATTATCTTTTTTTTTTAATTTTTTATTTTATGATTAAAAGTTTTCAATTCATTGCAGCACAGTTACAGTATTTAGCTGTTGAGATATTCTCAAACCGCTGGATTTTTCTTAATTGCATTATGTTTTTTGCATTTCCGTGAAGCAAAAAAGATCAATTAAGCTTGTAAAACTAAATCGTTTTGCAATGTAGATAAATTAAATGTTGCCCATCATTGGGCTACTGATAAAAATGTAATTAAATTAAATAATAAACTGTCTAAAATTGATAGAAATAATAAAAACAATTTATTTATTTTGATTTATACATTGTTGTTTATTGTTTATAGCATAAAATAACTTCAATTCTAATCAATAATTTTAATTTATTAGCTTATATTAAGTTTTTTAAAATTAAAACAATTAGTTTTGATTTTTTTAACTCAAACATTTTCGAAGACGAAAAGATGAAAATATTTCCTGACAAAAAAAACAATTAAACATTTTTAAAATGTAAATACTCTACTAGTTTGTTCAAATTAGGATTAGAATTTAATTTAAAATTAAAAAAATAATTCTACAAAACTATAAATAATCCTTCCCTCAAAAGGATATTAAAAATTTAAGACGTGAATTAGTTTAAACGTTATATCAAGGCATTTAAGAAAAGTTGGAAATTTGTAAGTAATTCCATTATAATATGTATAAAAACTTTTCAAACTTTTTAAATCCTCCCCAATTACTACAATTATTGGTTGTAATGTAACGCCTTTTTTTAAACACCTGTCTTCCAATTTTTCAAGTTTTCTGTTCAAATCATTGAGTATTATACAATGTAACACGGTTGATGGTTGAGTATCAACAATTGTGGGCCTCCACTTGTTTTTTTTGTTGTTTCGTGATATTGTTACAATTGTTGGTTTTAAAATGGCGTACATCAACAAAAAAATAATACAGCTGAGACTATTTTCTTCTATAGTCTCGTCTATCTCTTTAAGTTGACAAATTGAGGGCCGATCTTTAATATTTTTTTTCATAGAAGGAAGAATATGAGATATAAACGACGGCCATTTCTCAAATAGCTGTGATTGATTGCCCGGAAACAATAGTTTGTAGTCAATGTCGATCTATGAATAAAAAAATACAAAAATAATTAGAAGAAAAACGGATTATCCACTTGTATTACCAATGTATAAGCATTACTTTGCTTTAATAAAGGCCACCTATTCTGAATTTCTGAATGATCTGATTTAATATCCTTTTGACGTTTATTTAATAGAGATGCCCACTTCTTTTCAACTTCCGCCCACGGTTCTATGTTATGCGCTAACCAAAGAAACGTTTCCTGGCTGTTACTAGACTCCACTTCTAAAATTTCTTCAGCATTCTTCTTTGAACTTTCTGCAACTAATGGAAAATTGTGAAAAATACTAAAAGGGGAAAAACAATTTAATGGGTTCAGTTGGATTGAATGATACCCTTATTTTCGAGAGAGGATTGCATCTTTTACTCCCTAGAGAGTGAAAGACAAATAAACCATGACAACGGTGCTTATTTTCACGACAGTAATATTTAGGATAATATCAACAAATATATAAAAAACAAAACCAATACATAATTTTGGTTTTGTTTAAATAACTATTTTTAGTTTTATTAAAAAAATACGTATGCTATAAATTATACCTTTTGGTGAATTTACAGCCGCTGTATCTTTTTTCCGTTTTCGCAACTTCACTCTCGCATTAACGGCTTTATCATACAATTTTCCAACGGGGTTTAACCCTTGCCCGCGTTTCCGAAAGTAGTACTCCTAAATTTATAATTTTGTTTTTAGAATTACAATTTCAATTTTATTTAATGATATATTGAATTAAATTTGATAAGAAAACACACTAGTTTTTTATATGTGTTTTAAAATCATCTAAAATTGTTTGTTCGCGGTAATATTTTAGAATGTCAGCACCTTTTTCAGATCCATTCAAAATTGACACTAAACTTGGGTGAGTGACTGTTTTATGTGAATGGGTCTGTTTGTTTTCAGTTTCAGAGAAAGTAAAACTACTGGTGGTAGACGAGCACTTTTCTGTCCATTCTCGACAAGTACTCGATACATCAGATATCGTATCAGCCTATATATATTTATAGTAGAATTTTTTTGCCTGCGAACACGAAATTTGTTTTGTTTGTTATGTGCATATTGTTTGCACATGCGCAGAATATTCAGTGTTTCGATTATAATATTAAAAAAAACCATTGGGGTCCCATTGAAATGGACAAAGAAAACGCATAAAATTTATAAATTACTATTGAAATTCAACCAATTATAATAGAAACCAAAAAATTAGTAGAAATATTAATGATTTTGTAGGAAATATAACAAAATTTTGATAATTTATAATATAATAGCCGTAAGTCTATCCTTCTATACGAGCGTAACGAACAATCTTATCTATCCTTTAGTCTATTATTTTACAAAAGTCCAAATTGGTATATTGGTAGCGCGCTCCACTGATGATCTATAGATTGAAAGTTCGATACCTGATTGTTGCACATTTTTTTTTATTTTTTTTTTAAATAACATTAAAATTATTGTTTTTTTACACACTTTTATTTTATTCATATTCATACATACGTTTCGTTTTACGATAATGCAGTTTTTAAATTTTTATTTTAAATAACATTAAAATTGTTTTTTTTTATTCATAAATTCATTATTTTCTTTAAATAAATTTAAAATTATTGTGCTTTTTTATTTTATTACTCATGAATGAATTCATATAAATAAATAATTCATATATAAATAAAACTTATATAAAATTTTGTTTTTGGATACTTAGAATTATCGATAAAGTAGTTCTTTAAAGTTAGTTAAAAAGTTAAGTTGTCTTTTGCCATAATTTGTTCAAATTAAAATCATTTCGATATTTACATTTCGATATTCAGAATAACAACAACTACTATAAATAACATTAAAATTATTGTTTTTTTACACACTTTTATTTTATTCATACATACATTTCGTTTTACGATAGTGCAATTTGATCGATAATGCAGTTTTTATAGCATTTTATTGCACTGTAGTTTCCCGTTTCGTTCAAATTATTATAATTTCGATAATAACAAGAAAATTAAATAGTTTTTTGACAGGCAGTGCTAAAAATCATATAATAGTGGTTTCCGATTATTATTTGCCATAATTTCATTCCTGTGAACTAAATTAAGGAAAAACAAAAACTACTATTTGAGTATGTATTTCTCTTGCAATATAACAGATTTATCATAAAAGATCGTGTGACGTCATTTTGTTTAGTTATTTGAAGTTTTAATAAAAATTAGAATGCATTCAGGGGATTTTATTTTAATTAAGTTACATAATACATATATTTATAATTTTTGTTGATGTTTTATTAATAAAACCTTTTTTATTTTGAATTAGTCACAAGATATGTAATATTTATTATGAAAAATAGATCGAATTTTTTTTAAAGGAATAATCCCTTTTTTTAAAGGAATACTTTTTACATTAAATAGTAAAGTTGGTAGATGGTTTTTATAATAAGTTTATTAAAAAAGAAAAGAGGAAACAAATTGATGAAAGTACATAATTAAAGGTCTATTTCCTCACTTTTTGACACAACATTTCGTAAAATACTAGCGCTATTATGGCAGGACCAGAACCAGAAAATTGTTCTATAGTACAGCGAACATAACAGCATAGAAAAATATAGATTTTTAACAATTTTTAAAACAATGTAGGTTGAAAACATTTGATATTTTTGGGACAAAAAACAGTTTGTGTTATAATATACATTTTCAAACATTTAATAATTTAAACCGATTTTATAAAATGAACTTTAAGAAACTCAGTACGAAATTTCGTTGTCATTGCCGATGTAGGGGGTTGTGAGAAAGGTTCGGAGCTCAACGCGAACCCTATATTTAATTTTTATTGTTTTGGTTTATTTTTTTTATAGAACATAAAAATTATTCCTTTTTATTCATAAAAATTCCATTTACGGCATTTAAATTTTTCGATAATGTAGCTTTTCAAAATTATTGCTCTAATTGTCTTATAGCCGTTTCGTTCAAATTTATATCGTTGCGATATTAATAAGAAAATTAATTATTTATATGACAGATAGTGCTAAAAATCATAGAATATTTTTTTCCATCATTATTTTTGCATAGCTTCATTTTCTGTAAATAAAATATAGAAGAACAAAAGCTGCTATTTCAGTATTTTCTTATTATTATTATTTTTAACCATTTGTCATTGATCGTATAAAAATTTATCGTCAACCTCACGATGGTTTTTGTAGAATTATAGTTAACCAGAAGGTACACACAGAATAGATTAGAAGAGGTTGGATTATGATGGATAGTACTTAGTAGTTGTATCAAAGCCGGATGAAAAGAGCAAGAGTGTATTGGTGTGCGTAGGGAGGGGGAAAGAAGGGGGGGGGGGCGGAGCCCGCGGGATACCCCTAGTTAAAAATAATTATAATAAAAATAACGACGCATAAAACAAATATCACCACAAACAAATATCACAACAAACAAATGGTACGAACTTGAAGTAGAAATTTAACTAATATAATTGTTTCGAAAACAAATTTATCCCAAAATAAATAATACATCTCTGTTTTACATTTTGTTTCATCTTTTATCTCTTGCTGCGTCCTATCTGTCAAAAATTCGCTGGCAAAAAAATTCTACTATGTATAAGTAAAAACATTTGTACGACCGAAATTTTTGATTATGTAATGGAAGCAGTTTAAAATTAACTAATATTTACCTGTTGCCTCCATACGTTTAAATGATATTTAAACTTAGCACGTACTTCCAAGATAGATATGGGAAACAAATCATTAATATCATTTTCTGTAATAACTAAAATTCCTTCTATATCTAAGCCACATTCTATGTAAAGTAAAAAAAATGTAAATTTTTTATGGTTAAAAAAAATAACATTTAAAAAATTGCGACAGTTAAAGATTTAAAGATGCCATAATAGTTGAAAATTATTTTACAGATTGATTATGATTTCATTATTTACCAATAACACGATCAAATCCAAATTACAAATAAGATTTGTTACTGGATCCGGTACATTATTCTCTTCTAAAACAAAACTAATGCTCCTAATATTGTCTTTATTTGCATATATATTTTCGCTACTATTTAGATCCATGCTGCAGAAGTTATCTGAAAGTCTAAAGATTTTCGAGAGAAGAATCATTCGTTGTCGTTTACAAATTTTAATGTGATTCAAAAAAAGAAAATATGTATTACAAAACGGAGATCAATTGGGCGTCTACTTTAAAACTAAAAATACTTGCACGTATATAAATTACTAAAACAAATAATTGTTCAAACATTTTTCACGAATAATCATAACTATTTACAGATAAATAAAAAATTAAACTCACCTTAATTGAAATTCAAACTTTAGTTATAATTTAAAATAGTCTTTTTTAATTTTAATTAATTTTTAATAAGCACTTAAAACAACTTCAACATTTGCAAAACGCACGCACAATGAAATGATTTGTTTTAGAGGCGACTTTAGAATTTAGAGGCGACTAATCACGAAGTAGAAAACATAACGGTAGATCACATACGATGTTTTTTTTCCTGATAAATCGTTTTTAATTTTCGATTTTAATGTGCGAATCCTATAAAAACAATAATTAAGAAGCATTATTTTGAAAATATTGCACGAAATAAAAGATCTAGCTGGACCAAATTGCAATTTTGTTTCTAATAATAAACATATTTTTTCGTATGACACATTTTCCCGTGTAACCCGTGTGATGTGCGAATAGTATTTAAGACTTTCAGTTTGAATTTATTTGATCTAGCTGGACCAAATTGCAATTTTGTTACTAATAATTAACATTATCAAAGCCTACCAAATCAAATTTTAATCAAAATCGTACTAGAAATAGTAATTAGTACGCAATTTTCACTATTTTTTCGTATCACATAATTTCCCGTGTAACCCGTGTATGTTACAAATAATTATTTGGTAATTTTGATTAGTAAATTAAAATATTGAAAAAAATCACCATAACTCCCCATGAAAATGCATAATAGTCCAGTCATTTTAGAAGTTTTAAGTGCCAATCTGCGGAAAAATTCCTATTGAGCTGAATTTTTGTATGCACCTTTATTACGGCATTTTAATTAATATGTGAAAAATCGACATTGATATCATGCCGGCTAAAAAAGTTATCAAGGTCAAAAGGTCACGAAAATCCGTTTTTCCGCGAATATATCGCGACCTATTGCTCGGAGGTCAATTATGGTTAAACAAAAATTGTTTATCGTCCAATTATCTACAAAACATGCCTTACTCACTTTTTTGTAAGATCAACCATTTTTAGGGTAGAGCGCTGAGAAAGCGACTAGAATGCATTCACATACGATATTGTATACCGTACACCAAGGCGTAAATTCAGTTACTTTTTATTCATGTTGTCATGTGTATTAAAAACATTCATCTGATGCTCGGGTGTTTTGTAAAAAATATACTTATATTGTAGAGGATTCGGAAACAAACGTCCTCCACTGGCAGATGTTTCGTATTTTATTGTTCCGAGACCCGCTGTCGAGAGTGTCTGTCCGACTGTGTTTAGCTGAGTTGAGAAATATTTCTTGAGTGTTAAAGACGTTATTTTAGTAGTTTCATGCTATTGAACAATTTTGCATAATGAGTGATAATTGTTTTATATGCAGTGAATTGTTGTCGGATTGTGATTTAGTAGTAGACCGGGAGGCAGCGTTGCAAATGAAAAAGTCATTTGATGCCGGTTGATTTTTATTTATTTTAATTAATTAACTGCAGCTGATGATAAATTTGGCCGTCAGCTGCTAAAGTAGTGGGGGGGCGTGGTTGTGGGGGAGTTTTAAACTGGTAAAAAAAACGAATTTCAAAAGTAATTTGATGCCGCTTCAAAATTTGTATGATGCATGTTTACACCATAACAATTGAAAAAAAAGTCGTCAGCTGATTGGCGGATGGGGGATTATACGTCAGCTCCTCGTATACATCAGTTTAAAAATGCAATATAGTCAAGACTTTTCTGCATAGGATCTTGATGAAACTTTGGCAAATGATCCAGGTTCACTTGAAAATGGAAAATCTGAATTTATTTTAAATTTGGACAAACTGGCGGGGGGTCTCCCGAACACCTCTAAGTTTAAATCTTCAATAACTCCTAATCCCGACTTATGATCTTATGGAAACTTGGTATATAAATTTTTAGTACTGTTTCCAATATTTCTGCGTACCAACTTCCGGTTTGACAGTTCCGGTTTAAAAGTTTTTTTCCAGGTATTTATCCCTACTGTAGCCTACAATTACCGATCGATTTTCATGAAACGTTGGTAAACGCTTTCAAGTAACATGATAAACATTTTGTTAGCTTTTGAAATACATTGGATAAAGGGTTGGGGAGTCCACCATACAAACAGATGGTTTTTTCCACAATGTTTTTTATGTTTGTTGGGAGCATAAAACATTCGTTCGGGAATGAATTTTGACGACACTTTGCAAAAAGATGCAAATATGTATGGCAAGAAACTGATTAGTTTTTGAGCGTAGTGAACCAAGTTGTGAGGGGTCACCCAAACACCTGTTTTTTTAAAGTTTAATAACCTGATAATCGAATTGGATGAAACTTGGTACATAAACATTTGGTACAGTTCACAAAAGTTTTGCATCCCAACTTCCGGTTTTTCATTTTCGGTAAAAATGTTTGGTACTCCCAACAAACATTGCAAAAATGGTGACACAATAAGCAGGTGTTCGGGAGGCCCTCCACCACTTATCTCAATACTGTCCAAAAACTAATCAGTTTTTTGTCATTTAAGTCTCCATATTTTTTCAAAGTGTCACTAAAATTGATTAATGAATGAAGTCTGTATGCTCCCAACAAACTTTAAAAACCAAGTGCGAAAAGTCAGCAGTTGTATGGTAGACCCCCGCCACTTTGATCAATGTGTCCCAAAAGATGATAACTATTTTTCACTAATTGAAAGTTTTTCCATAAGTTTCATCATAATCACTTCATTATTGTAGGCACTGAAAAAACGTTAAAAAATTATGAACCAAAATTTTTTACCGGTAATGAAAAGCTGGAAGTTGGGATGCTGTTGTGAACGGTACCAAATGCTTATGTACCAAGTTTCATCCAATTCGATTATCAGGTACAAATGTTATTTAGCTTTAAAAAGAACAGGTATTTGGGGGACCCCCCACCACTTTGTTCACTATCGCTAAGAAACTAATCAGTTTTTTGCCATACATATTTGCATCTTTTTCCAAAGTGTCGTCAAAATTCATTCCCGAACGAATGTTTTATGCTCCCAACAAACATAAAAAACATTGTAAAAAAAACCATCTGTTGTATGGTGGACCCCCCAACCCTTTATCCAATGTACTCCAAAAGCTAACAAAATGTTTTTCATGTTACTTGAAAGCGTTTACCAACGTTTCATGAAAATCGATCGGTAATTGTAGGCTATAGTAGGGATAAATACCTGGAAAAAAACTTTTTAACCGGAACTGTCAAACCAGAAGTTGGTACGCAGAAATATTGGAAACAGTACTAAAAATTTATATACCAAATTTCCATAAGATCATAAGTCGGGATTAGAAGTTATTGAAGATTTAAACTCAGAGGTGTTCGGGAGATCCCCCGCCATTTTGTCCAAATTTAAAATAAATTCAGATTTTCCATTTTCAAGTGAACCTGGATCATTTGCCAAAGTTTCATCAAGATCCTATGCAGAAAGGTCTTGACTATATTGCATTTTTATACTGATGTATACGAGGAGCTGACGTATAATCCCCCATCCGCCAATCAGCTGACGACTTTTTTTTCAATTGTTATGGTGTAAACATGCATCATACAAATTTTGAAGCGGCATCAAATTACTTTTGGAATTCGTTTTTTTTACCAGTTTAAAACTCCCCCACAACCACACCCCCCGCAAGTCTGACGGCTGACTCTTATTTTCTACATCACAAATAATTAATCTATCTATAAAAATTAAATTCAATCGGCGTCAAATCACTAACCAAAATGCAACGCTGCCTCCCGGTCTATAGGAGCTACACGTGGCTTGCAAATATTAAAAAATGCTAGTATGGAAGTAGGTGATGGTAATATTGAATATTTAAATACTGTTGCTTCTGTAAATGTTCATCGTAATTTTTTTTTTTTTATTAATATAAAAGAACAACTGAGTTACGCTCATCTAGTAATTTACATTTCATATTTATAGCACATTTCATTTTTATCGTAATTGTCGTAAAAATTATACGAACAATTTGAGTATCGCAACCTTTAAACTACGTCTGCAAGAACCATGTATATCACAAGTATATCACAGCCGCTTAATTTTTCGGTATTCCATGCCATGACCGGATGTGAAACAACTTCAACACTTTTTGGCAAAGCAAAAATTAAAGTCATGAAGAAGTTTGAAAAAATACCTGATTTAAAAAATTCCGCAGAAATATCTCCAAGAAGATTGCGCTTGAGAAGTAGTTATCGATGCTGCAATACAGTGCTACTAGCAATGTACGGTGCTCCAAAATCAGAACATTCGATAAATAATTACAGATATTTTAGCTTTGGTAAGCTAACAAAACAAAACACAGGTGTGGAATTTTCGTTATTGGCTCCTCCTTCTTCAGCAGCTCAACATCATATTTTTCGAGTGTATTATAAAATACAAACTAGGAAGAGAAATTGATGCAAAATAGTGGGGTTACGAGTAAAAAAATAACATACTTCAGCCAGTAACAACTTTATTATACCAGCACCCGATGATCTACTAAACACAATCTATTGTAATTGTTCAAAAATTGTTGCGGCAAGTGTGGATGCAAAAAAATGGGTTTGAGATGCTCAAAAGTTCGTGAACATTTCCGTGGGCAATCATGCTTAAACGGGGAATGAAGATGTCGACTACTTAAGTAAAGGAATAATTTCACTCAATGTTTTGTCAGCAAATTTTAATGATAGAGAAACTGAGGATATCGACTATGAGTGAATAAAAAAAAATTATGTATGCATAAAAATTAGTAGTCAGTATTAAGTTTATTTTTTTGTATTTTTCAGATTTTAAATAAAAAACTCTTCATTTTTTAATAAAAACAAGCTTTTATTACATCTCATGGATCATTTTCACTGTGAAAACTATGTAAAAAATGCGTGGTGCGGAAACGAGTGCATAATCATAATGTATAGTCGCTTTCTCAGCGCTCTGCTAAAAAAAATGGTTGATCTTACAGAAAAATGATAGATGCATGTTTTGTAGATAATTGGACGATAAACAATTTTTGTTTGACCTCAATTGACCTCGGAGTAATAGGTCGCGAGATATTCGCGGAAAACTGATTTTCGTGACCTTTTGACCTTGATAACTTTTTTAGCCGGCACGATATAAATGTCGATTTTTCACATATTAATTAAAATGCCGTAATAAAGGTGTATACAAAAATTCAGCTCAATAGGAATTTTTCCGCAGTTAAAACCTATAATGACTGGACTATAAGTAAAGTATTATAAAAATTTCTTATGCATCGGCTTTTATTATCGTATTATTTGGTGGTGTACACTGTACACGTATTTTTTTTGAATAGCATATAACATGATTTCCCGTGTGACCCGTTTGTGGTGCGGTTAGACACTCCCTTATTTATATTGGGAAGAATTAAAGCGGCTTTAAACATAAACAAAGAAAATTATGTTGGTGGTTAAATTAGTAGTAGGTTTTGTGGTATGAGTTGAATTTAAATATAATTACTTTACAATGTAGTCTTTTACCGAGGGCAAAATTTAAAGAAGCAGAAACATTCATAAAGTTTAATCTGAAAATGTTAATTGTGAAAATATTTTCCAAATAAATTTCAGATTATTGAGAGGTACAGCATATAAAAGTATTTCGAAATATTGCTGAAAACCCTTTGGCGGCTAGTAAACCTGGTTTATGAGGAACTCCAAAGTTCTACCACAGTTCAACTAATTGCCTGTCAATAGAACATGCAAACATTTCCAAATCTTGTTAAAGAATTTAGCGTTTTGATTTTACTTACCATCAACCGTTGCAGGCGAACAGTGTGGAGTGTATCAGAGATATATACGAAGATATATACTCACCAAACAATTGGTTATCAATAATCGGCGTTTTTTTCTTAAGCTTTATCTACCCAATTTCTGTGAAGTTGTAAATAGTAGAAAAGTGATATGTTATAAAGAAGTTTCACTTTTTAACTGTGTACTCTGGTACACACAACACACTACTTTTCACTACGCTTATAAACAAGACAGCTTCAAAAGTTATAATTTGGCCTAACGAGGAAGGGATGAAAAAGAGCCAAAAAGAATTTGGAAAAAGCAGAAAATTTAAAAATATTATCGCTTGCATAGATGGAACCTATGTCAAATGCAAGGCACCGAAAGACCAAGTTATGGCGTATACAAACCGAAAAAAATATACTGCTATGACACTTTAAGCCATATGCGATGAGAATATGAAATTTATAGATTGCTCTATAAAATTTCCTAGCTCTGTTCATGAAGCTAGAATTTTCAAAAACTCTGCGATATATTTGAAGGCAAAATCGAACTTGAGAGATTTATTCCCTGACAAAGCAGTTATTTTAGGAGACAAGGCATATCCCATTACACGATGGTATATACCTCCGTATATTGACAGAAGGCGTCTTACAGTCTACGGACCAAGAAAAAAATTTAACAAAATACATACATACTTCAACCAGGCAAGTCATTGAAAGGTGCTTTGCATTGTTTATCGGACGTTGGAGACGAATGAACAATGTGAATATGCAGCTAACAGAGTGGATACCAGCAACTGTAATAGCTTGCTGTGTTTTACACATCATTTGCTTTATGTTGGTGGAGATGTGTGGAGATTTGTTACGAGAAGAGATGTCCAATAATTTATAAATATCTTAAACGTGTAAATGGTTACTAAAATATCTAATATATCTAGTATATACCATAGTAAATACCATGCTTGACTCCGGGTTAAACAAAGGTGATGCTATCTCTCCTATACTCTTTAATCTAGCCTTGGGATATGTGTGCCGTCAAAAGAAACTACCGACAAACAACAATATCTTGTTAATAAACTCAGTACAGATGATGTTGTCATCCTCAGCCGAAGTGAAGCTGTTGTGAGTGAGACTTTCAAGTCGCTTGAGAGTGGTGCTAGAAAAATTGGTCTTCAAATTAACTACGATAAAACCAAACATATGAATGTTTCAAGAGAGGCTGAGAAGAAAGATTTATTGTGCGGTAATGAACGAATTGAGGGAGTTGAATCTTTTAAATATTTGGGATCAATGCTTGACTCAAACAACAGCATACTTAGAGATATAAAAGCTCGAATCGTTGCAGGTAATCGAACTTTCTACTCAATTAAACCTCTTCTTGAATCACCGTATGTATCAACTAACACCAAACTTCTTGAATCACCGTATGTATAAACTAACACCAAACTCAAGTTATACAGGACGTAGATTAGACCGGTGGTGATGTATCACAAACGTGGACCCTTACACAAAATGACGAATCACATTTATCTGTATTTGAGCGTAAGATCCTACGCTACATTTTTGGTCCACTTAAGACAGACGATGGAGAGTACAGAACGCGATATAACTTTGAGATCAGAGACCTTCTTGAGGGTCCAGATACAATAGGTTCTATCCGTTCCAATAGGATTGCTTGGTTTGGGCATGTTCTACGAACCGATTCACAGTCTGGAATGATTGAAAAACGTACATTAGTACCCCAGGGAGTAGGCGACCGCGAGGTAGACCACGACTGCAATGAGAGACGGACGTAATAAACGATCTTAAAAAATCGGCTGCCATGGTAATTATGTCGCTTTTGCGAATGACCGTGGTGAATATTCGAAGCTAATTAGCTTGGCAACGCTCCTAGGCCAATAGAATAACGGAAAAAGATATGGCTTACGTGTTGTTGCTCGTAACAGGTCAGAAATTTTTTTAATCTCTGGGTTAGGGTACTCACATAATGGACATGCCGAGTCCACTCGCCCAGCACATGGGGACTGGAGTTATGCAACAAAGTGTGCTGGAAATTTTTTTTTGCTTCCTTGTAAGCGATATAACTCGTAAATGGTGCACTTTAAGATACTGGTGCCATGGAACTTTTTTGCTCCTTAAATGTTTTTCTATAATTTAAAATAAAAAAAAAAACAAAAATAATTTGTTTTGCTACAAATTTTTGCGAAAAATGGCGAAAAAATGTCTAAAAATCGATGTTTTTCAATTGAATTTAGTTATTTGCAAATAATTGTTTATAACACAATTGACCCCTTTATCTTGTAGCAGAAACCTCAACGAAGAAAGTAAGCTTCAGAACGATTAATTCGGCCTGATAGTTTTTGCACAATTCCATTTTGCACTTAATGCCCCTAAAAAAGTTGGTAACTTTGGGCAGGCGGCAAGGTCTGAGTTTTCATCCGATCGCAATCTGCTTGACGGAAATTGAAAGGGTGTAGTGTCAGCTTTAAATAGCATCTGTGTTGCCTATACCCATATTCAATATTAACAATAACTACAGTGGTTTGAAAAACTCGCGAAAATTCCTTAGTTGCAAAATAAAATTTCTCAACGAATTTTCCACTTAACGAGATGCGGTTTTAAAATTTGCAAATCAGTTAGAAAACCAAAGATTTAAAAAAAAACCTCTCTAACATGATTTGGACCGAGTTATGGCCCAGTTTGTTTTTTGAAACCACGATTGTGACATTGATTTTGTATGCCATATATCGACAGGAACCGAGAATTTCCCTCCAAAATGATACTGTTGTGCTCACAAGATGCTGGGTCTGTGCCTACCCAACACGCGATCGGTCACTCTGACTACTGCTTGTAACGTACTCTATGAAAAAATAAAACGTCCTGTTTAGTATACGTAAAACGTACGTAGCGACACGATGTATAATTGAGTATTATTGTAATGACAAATAAATTTAATGAAAAAGTAATGAACTACTTATGTGTATTCATGTCCCAAATCATGTTAGAGAGGTCTATTTTCTAAAATCTGAGGTTTTCTAAGCACTTTGCAAATTTTAAAAGCGCATCTCGTTAAGTTGAAAATCTGTTGAGAAATTTAATTTTACAACTAAGGAATTTTCGCGGTTTTTTGAACCACTGTAATTGTTGTTAATATTGAAAATGGGTATAGGCAACATAGATTCTATTTAAAGCTGACACTACACCCTTTCAATTCCCGTCAAACAGATTGCGATCAGATGAAAACTCAGACCTTGCCGCCTGCCCAAAGTTAACAACTTTTTTAGGGGCATTAAGAGCAAAATGGAATTGTGCAAAAACTATCAGGCCGAATGAAACGGTCTGAAGCTTACTTTTTTTGTTGAGATTTTTGCTACAAGATAAGGGTGTCAATTATGTTATAAACAATTATTTGCAAATAACTAAATTCAATTGAAAAACATCGATTTTTAGACATTTTTTCGCCATTTTTCGCAAAAATTTGCAACAAAACAAATTATTTTTGTTTTTTTTTATTTTTATTTTAAATTATAGAAAAACATTTAAGGAGCAAAAAAGTTCCATGGCACCAGTATCCTAAAGTGCACCATTTACGAGTTATATCGCTTACAAGGAACCAAAAAAAATTTCCAGCACACTTTGTTGCATAACTCCAGTCCCCAAGTGCTGGGCGAGTGCACTCGGCATGTCCATTATATGAGTACCCTACCCCAGAGATTAAAAAAATTTCTGACCTGTTACCGACAACAAAACGTACAATCCGTAATTCTATTGGCCTATCCTACATGAAGCATGAACGACAAAAAAAAATTTTAATTGGAATTGACTGAATTGTCTTTTACAAAAGTACTTTTATGGTGTGCTATGTTGACAGGGAATCAACGTCCCTTTGTGCCACTGCCTTTAAGAAAAAGTGTGTTTGATCAATTACACAAATTGTCCCGCCCAGGCATATCTGCATCTCGAAAATTGATTGCGTCGCGATATTTTTGGTCCAATTTAAATAAAGATTGTTTTGAGTGCACAAAAATTTGCGTGCCGTGTCAAAGAAGCAAGGTCAACCGTAACACACGTCCAGCGCATGGAACATTTAGTGTACCTCAATCACGATTTCAACACAAGCATTTGGATCTGGTTGATCCACATTCAATATCTAATGGATATTTGTATATTCTAACCATAGTCGACAGATTTACTAGGCAGCTAAAACTTTAACTCCTTAGTATATATCACGCTTTGGAATACCATTAGATTACCATCTACCAAGGTTCACAATTTGAATCAAAACTGTTTTCTGAACTGACTAAATTTCTTGGAAGTCACCCACCGAATTCGCACAACAGCCTACCACCCACAAGCAAACGGGATGGTAGAGCGCTTCCATCGAGTATTAAAACCATCTCTAATTGCTCGCGAAAATACTACGAATTGGTTTGATGAAATTCCTTGGGTTCTTTTAGATCTACGAGTTACAGTTAAAGAAGATTTTAAATATTCCCCAGCTGAGGTCATACATGGTGATCTTTAAAAATTACAGAAGAATATTTTTCTCAAATTGCAGAACCATCGCTTGTTCAATTTCGTTAGTAATCTTAGAGAACAAATGTAAAATTTTCTGAACCACGACTAACAGCCAATCAATCAATTTTCGTTTTTTTTTTTTTATTCAAAGTTAGGCATGTTTAGTGTTAATTATAATAAATTATAAATTAACGTCTCTGAATATCCGAAGATACCATGCCAACTAGGGATAAGAATCGAATGCAAATTAAGATTCTCTGAGAAATTTATGAACGTTAACTTTTAAGCCTTGAGGATTAAATTCATCAGGGAAAACCCAGGAAGGTAAGGCATTCCAAAGATGAGAGACTCTGTTGAAAAAGTCACGCTGGAAGGCTACAGTTCTACACCTAATTATTTGAACTGTAAAGGGATGCGCTGCTACGTTTGCTCTGGTGTGACGCGAAAGGTTTGCTGATTTAGGTAAAATCGATTTGATCTCTTCAGAAGCTCGTTCATCCATAATATATTTATAAAATATAGTCAAATCAGCAACATTTCTTCTGTGCTGCAAGGAATCAAGATCGTTAGTAAGACTTGGGTTACCAATGAGTTTAATAGCTCTACGCAGATCCTCTCCAGCCGATCTTCATTCAAACGAATACGTCTTTAAATTCAAACGAATACGTCGATAAAATCAGAACAGTCTTAAATCAGACTTAGTAAACAAAATTTGAAAAAAAAGGTGGGGGAAATTTTAATGCAGGGTCAAATAAAATAAAAGATCGATCTATTGAAGTTGGGCTTCCATCAACATAACATCAAAAGATAAAAGAACAGCAATATTTATTTGAAGTTGGATTGATTTAGAAGAAATAATACTTATCGCTTTTGGTTTAAAGAATTGTTACTGGCGATCAAACCATATGAAGGCCAAGTAAGATTGGAAGATTTGGATCTATTGTCGAAAAAACTCTATTTGGAATCATGAAACTTTCTCATCCGATTATGATAGCGCCATGTATTATCTGTAAACATATGAGCTTATCAGTGGAAGGGGCCAGCGCGCCACATAGCGGATATAAGATGAATTATTAATATCAAACTAACATTTTTCGATGAAATAACTATTTCTGTACTTACTTCATTTAAAACAATTAGTATAGTTGTCTCTATATCCCTATATCCTCTTTCCTTCCATTTTTCTCATCTTCTTCCTTTATAGTTGACATGGTATCTTCGGATATTCAAAGATTCTGAATAATGAATATTTCATATTTAGTGTGCTAAACATGTCTAACTAATTAATAAAAAAAAAAAAACTTGCAAAAATGTATATCAATTCAATGAAATTTATTTATTTATTTATATTCAAAAGAAATCTACAATTATGATTTCACATAATATACAAAAAAAAAAAAATAACAAAACTCTTTACAAATTAAAAATAATTAAAATATACAAATTATAATAATAACTATTAAATTATAAAAATTTATAGAAAAAAAAAATTAACAAATAACAATAAATATACCTAAGGTTTGCTTAGACGAATACCAAAATATAATTTATATAAAAAATAAAATATAAATTACTTATAAAGTAAAATTAAAATATAATCTAAAAAAAGGTATTCTGAACGATCTTGTCAAGGCTTGTTAGGCAAGGTTTGATAATGTTTTTTAAAGGTAATTTGTTTATATTAAAGTCAAACAGATCGGATATTTCATTAAAAGTGAATGTCTTGGCATTGATTGGTTAAAGCATACCATAGTTAGTTCTACGAAATTCAATATTTAAGAACTCCTGCTTGCGTAGGGTTTTAGACGAGACATTGAATGATATATTCTAAAATCTAAAGAATGTAAGGAGAACACAAATTACTGTTTATTATGTTTACTAAAAAGCACGATGATAGAAGTTTCTGTCTATCTTCGAGATTAAGGATGTTGAATGTGTGGAATCTTTCTAAATCGGAAGTCATCCATCCACCCACTCATTTGAGTCAAAAAGTTTTTTGACCCTTCTCCACTCTCATCGCCTCAAAATACAGTAATATAATTATGTGACACTTTGCTATAGTTTTCGTTGAGAGTTTATCAAACTTCCTATCTCTGTGATTTTTTTAAAATTTTTCTATCAATTAAGTAAAGTGGCACTTTTTGATAATAATTAAAATTTGTGCACTGTAAAATTTTTAAAAGAAATTGCAATGTTTCAAAAATTAGGTTCTCTTTCATATGATATCCCGCTTGACTGGGTTTTAAATGATATTTTTACCTCTTTTCCTTCCAACCCCCTTAATAAATACGATTATGAGTATTTCACACTTTGCTATATTATTCATTAAAAAGTTACTAATTGTCCCAAAATTCCAAAGACGTTTTAAGTTTTTCAATCTATTAGGTTCGGAACTACGCGGAGAAAGACACCATAGAAAAAAACTGTTATACATAAAATTATACAAAAAACTGTGATGTAAAATTCTAAAATACAATTTTAAGGGATACTGAAGCAAAGCCCTTTCATATGATACCACACTTGGCTCGCTGAAAAATGTATTTTCTTAGGCCTCATATCGCAATCCTGTAAAACAAATGAAAACACCGTTGTTTTTTTGTATCCACCATCTTGAGTGTACAAGTTAGTTTTATACGCATCTCAAATTTCAGACAAGATTTATAATTTACGAGATAAACGAAGTGTTCCGTATAAAACGGAACAATTACAGCGTAAGAGACCTTAACGCAGACCGAAGTTTTGATACCTCGACGCCTGAGGTTTCATCACCTTCACATTTTTACTTTTATATTTTATTTATTTAAAATATTTTTGCTTCTCGGTTTACTGTGTGAAACTGATTTTCATTGTTTTTTTTTTAATTTATTGAAGTTTTATTTTTATACTGTAGACTGATGAGCTCCGTTGTTCTTTACAAAAATTATTAACACTACACAGTGGAAAAAGTAGCTGCAATATTTAAAGCAAGTCTTGCAATAGGAGCTATGCGTTGTAGGTTATTATTGAATTGTAAAGTAAATGTTGCATTAAACCTAATTTCAATGCATTTCTATAAAATTTAAAACGACTCTTGCATCATAATGTATTTCTATAGAACAGCTAGAAGTTTTAATGCACCTTGCTACAATTTAATGCATTAATGAAATTTTAAAATTCACTAGAGTATTATCCATTTTAGAAATATATAGTTATAATCGTTTCATGTATGTTTTAGTTATCGCTTCTCAGCTGAAAGTCTATAATAATAGTGATTTAGGTGGTATGTATGTTTAAATTTTTTCCGTTGTAATTTTATTTTAATTTGATTAATTTAGGCAGGTGCGTAAAAATCAAAGTATCTCGAAATTATGATGTAATTTACATTAAAATGTCATCCAAAAAAAACTATTGCGCGTAATTTGTTTAATGCAAATAACAGACATTTTTAAACTACAAGCTTTTTTATTTTACTCCAAGTACTCTGTTAAATATTGATGCAAAGAGCATTAGTTTAACTTTATATAGCAAGCTTTGTATTGTTTTGTAATGGAAACTTCCGTAGGACCTATATGTGTAGCAATTTGCATTACATATTCAATTTTTTTTTAACTGTGTATGATATATGCACAATATTTATTATTGGGGGTTGATATTTTATAATAACTAATTAATCAACAGTATCAATAATAAATAATAATAAAAAATAAACGACTTATTCTTGTTAAATTGAGTTTTATTTCACTAAATACGTATTCCGAAAGCTATGCTTTCATCGACAGTAGTATCTAAAAACTGAGTTTTTAGATACTACTGTCGATGAAAGCATAGCTTTCGAAATACGTATTTAGTGAAATAAAACTCAATTTAACAAGAATAAGGTGTTTATTTTTTATTATTATTTGAATATCTTGTTACAGTTTAGAACTTTTAAAATAAAAATGTATCAATAATACACTGAAAAAAACATGTCCTATTTCCAATCGAAATGCAATTGTCTCAACCTCACCGTGCGGTCACATATGGCGAATCAAACTACGAAATTGCTTCAACAACTCTACAATTATAAATCGATGAAGTTGAGATAATCACACCAGATATTTATGTGAAAATAAACTATAGTTCAATTAATCTCAAATACTTAAACTTTAAATTGAAAAATTCATGATATAAGGCCAAAGAAAATTTTTTTTAGGGAAATAGTTATTATCTTTATTCAACTACTGTTATATTGGATATAACACTTTATATTTTAAATAAACCTCATTCTGTTGTTAGGAAAATGTTATCGTGTAGTTGTCCCAATCACAGTGAAATTGTTTGCATATAATTTTTCTTTGCATGAATAATCAACTGCCAACTTCGAGATGAGGTTGTCATGAACTTCAATTTTTTTTTTCAGTGTATTTATTATTTAGTAATATTTAGTTAATACCGTATATGAATTATTTTAGTCAACACAGAAAAAAGTAATTTATTTAGAAATTTCAATTAATCTTCTTTCAAGCAATTTATGATGTGTCTCGATTTAGAGCTCGATTTATAAGAGAGGGAAAAATTTATTATTTTTAATCTTGTCCATTAAAATACGTTCGATCTTTTTTTAATTACAATAAATTAATTAACTAATTTATCGTATAGACGTGATGTCGACTAGGTAGTGAAATCATATGTACAGTCGGTTTGTGTCATGAGTATATTAAATTAAAGCAAGTGATTGTTTTTGTTTGCAGATTAATTATTTTGATTAAAATATATTAACCTCTACAAGACCTTAGCGAAGACTTGTTTGCTTTAGGCAAATCACTTTTTACTCATATCTCGACAAAATCGTATGCATTCCAAAATTTTTTGTGAGCAAAAAGTATTTAGTTTGAATTACTTAATAATAAAAATCACTTAAATGTTTAGGTTCCAATTTAAAAAAACCCAACATTGGCCTATATATTCAATACTAATGAGTTTCAAGTTTATTCAATATCACCACTAGACATCCCCTACGACCCTTAACAAATACCACCCTACGTAATTTTTATCAAGCATCGTTCCCGCTATAAGTCTGAAATTTTTTAAAAACTCACCTTATATATACAACATTTTACATTTTATTTTACATTACATTTTACATATTATATGTACATTCTATGCTACCGTATTTTATACGTAAATTTATTCTTTATCAACGTTAATTTATATCGGTTATATTCCTACAGTAAAACGCAATGTAGAGGTTAAACTTACAACGGTTGAATAAAAAACGGAGTGTTGAAATTTGACAACATTCTACTCTGCATTGATTGAATTAAAAAACAGTCTCTATATCTAATTTATGGCACCGAAATTTCATATTTATATTATAAAAAGTTGAGTAATAGGGATTACAATATGTGCCACAACAAAACATAGATACTTTTTAAGACCTAGGTCAACCACAACACGCGTTCTGCTCTTTACCATCGCCATCATATAGTCGTTCCAGAGTAAGTCTTTTGAAATTGTGACTCCCAATAAACGAATGCTTTCACATTTATCTATTTGTTCGTCACACATCCAAATTAAAATATGGTTGGGGAACTCGGTTTTTGATCTGGAAACAATCAATAACTGTGTTTTGGTGAAATTAAAATTGATCAAATTTTTGTCACCCCAATCGGCGACTTTTTCTAGGCCCTCATTAACATTTATGGGGCAGCATCTCTCAGGGCGGGATTTATTCGTTTATGCATTTTTTTGCTCTTTGAAGATAGAGGGACGAATGACTGTACTATCATCTGCAAAACTATTTATCGGATTACTTTTGATTTTCAACAGTTCGTTGAAATAAATTAAAAATTGAGTGGGAGATAAAACTGAGTCTTTGGGTACACCAGCGTAGATTTATTTAGACTCATAAGAAAAGCAATCTATGGATACTGAAATTCATTGGTTAGACAGAAAATGTTAAATCAACTTCACGAATCCATTTGAGATTTCTAATGCGATCACGTACGTTTCACCACCTTTCTCATGTATGCTATTCCAAAGATGTGCTACAAAGTTCAATAGATCGGTTGTTGATCTTTTGTTTCTAAACCGTATTGATTGTAAGATACTAAAAGGTTGTCTTCCAAAAATTTGGATATATGTGAATTTTTTTTTTTTAATAAAAATTGTTGTGTTATAAGAATTACAATATGTGTCACAACAACACATCTGAAAAAAATTGAAGTAATTACAACGTCATCTCGAAGTTGGCAGTTTATTATTCAAACAAAGAAAACATATTTGCAAACAATTTTACCGTGATTGGGACAAGAACTTGAAAACATTTTCCTGACAACGGCATGACGTTTATTTAAAATATTTTTTTTAAATAAAAAGTGTTGTGTAATAGGAATTACAAAATGTGTTACAACAACATATAGATACCTTTTAAGACCTAGGTCTTACAACAACATGCGTTTGTGAGGTGATGGTGGACGCTTTTTTAAATCTTTGTGGATTGGCAGCACTCGAGACTATTGATTCGGGCAAAGCATTGCATTTGTATGATGTACGCACAAGAAATCCCTTTGCATTTTGTCACTATGACAGTGAGTAATCTCGACAGTTTGACTTTTTGTACAAACCGATTGACGAGTTAAAAGGGGAAAAGAATATGTCTGAGGCATTATGGATCTGATTTCATCCGAGCAGTACTGGTGACGATATTTATAAAAAACAACGAAATCAGCAACATTGCGACGATGTTGTAGAGAATCAAGATTTAATGTTAAATTTCGATCACTAACAATTCGTATAGCACGCTTTTGAACAGAGTCCAAAAGAGCTAGGATGGTAACAGATGCAGCGCCCCAAACTTAACAACAATAGTCCATACAGGGACGAATATAGGACTTATAAATGTGGAGTAATTGATGTGGAGTAAAATATTTTTTACATCTATTGAGGTCCAAATTTTCTTGACGCGCTCTTTGCCATGACCATTATATGATCGTTCCAGAGTAAGTCATTGGAAATTGTGACTCCCAATAAACGAATGCTTTCACATTTGTCTATTTGGTCGTCACACATATTAATTGAAATATCGTTGGGATCTTGGTCTTTGATCTGGAAACAATCAATAGCTGCTGTGTTTTGGTAGAATTAAAGTTGACCAAATTTTTATCACCCCAATCGGCGACATTTTTTAGGTCCTCGTTTATGGCAGCGTCTCTCCGGGCGGGATTTATTCGTTCATGCATTTTACCCTTTGAAGATGGGGGACGAATGACTTGTGCAGTGTACTATCATCTGCAAAACTATTTATTAGGTTGCTGGTGATTTGCAACAGTTCTTTGATATAGATTAAAAATTGAGTGGGAGATAAAACTGAGCCTTGGGGTACATCAGCGGTTATTAGTTTAGACCAGAGTTTCGAACCGAAATTTTTTCCGTTTCGGTTTACGGTTTCGTTCCGAATATTATTTCGTTCCGGTTTTCGATTTGGTTCCTTAGTTGATTTTTTCGTTCCGGTTTTCGGTTCGGTTCAGTTCCGATGTCAAAATGAAGGATTTTTAGTATTCTTATGCAAAAATTCAAAAGAAACAACTTCAGTAATTTTTGAATCTAGAACATTCTAAAAAATTAAACGAGCAACCATTTTTTGTAACCAGTTCGATACAGGCTTCAGTAAGAAGTTTTTCAGACATAGTGAGCGTAATATTTTGAGGTTTAAATTTCATGTGTAATAACGTTGGAGTAAGCGACATTACATTACTTGAGCTTAACTTTGATGGCAGACTTCGTTTACATGAAGCTTTTGCTGATATTTTAAGACATTTTAAAATTTTAAATTCTTTTTTATGAAACCCGTCAATATGCCTCTCAAAATTTGCTGCATGGTTTCATGATATTTTAAAAAAATTTAATAAATTTTGAACTAGATTATAAACCAAAAATGTAGTACCTATAGCTAATTTTACATGCGAAATGAAAATCTTTTACTCATAATATATGAGCAGCTTTTTGTTAGAATACTTTTTTTTCTTTCACTGCAAACCGTTTCACATGAACCGTAAATAAAATGATTTTTTCGTTCCGGTTACGGTTCATTACATATAAAAAATTACGGTTTCGGTTACGTTCCGGTTCAGCCATAAATTTCGGTTAATAACGGTTTTCGGTTTACGGTTTGGTTCCGGTTCGAAACTCTGATTTAGACTCAGAAGAAAAGCCATCTATAGATACCGAGATGTATCGGTTAGACAGAAAATTTTGAATCAACTTCACGACTGCGGGATGAAAACCGTACGCAACGAGCTTGTTGTTTAAGTTGGCATGTCAGATTCGAGCAAATGCTTTTGAGATGTCTAATGCGATCACGAACGTTTCACCACCTTTCTCAAGTATGCTATTCCAAAGATGTGCTACATAGTTCAAGAGATTGGTTGTTGATCTTTTGTTTCTAAAACTGTATTGGATGTGTAAATTATTATAGTGCTCGTATATTTTAGACAGGACTGGGAGTAAAGCTATTGGTCTATAATTTGAAATATCACATTTCGTTCCTTTTTTGGCACAGGCTGGACATTGGTCAAATTTCAGCAGGATGGAAAAATACCAGATTTATAGGATTTATAGTTTATTTTGGTGAGTTGGTGCAAGTTCTTTTGAAAATGTTTTTAGAACAACAGGAGGAATGTTGTCCAGACCAGAGGCTTTGTTGTTGTTTAACACCCTTAAAGTTTTTCGACAATTTTGGGTTTGAAATGTAATTGTTTCATATTAACTCCTAAAGACTGGCTTTGGGGTATTTCTTTAGGAGTTTCTTAAACTGTCAAATTTGAAGCAAAGCGTTCCGCGAACAATGTAGCTTTTCTTGCAGGGTCAGTAGTCACCATCAATGATAGGGGGATAGAAGATTTAGTACCAGAATCTAAAGAATTAATGGCACTGTAAAAACTTTTGTCAGAAATTGACATACTCGAAAATTTTGCCGCTTTCGCTCTGTCAATCTCTGCTTTTTCGTTTTCAATTATCTGGTTTGATATTTTATTGGCCTTTAAATATTGGGATCCATTAATAGAGTTCTTTTTATGAATCCGAATATTAAATAATCTACGTTTGTTTCTAAGAGCCAATTCGGCTGCCTTCGAAAACAAATATTTTTGTTGGGGTTTCAATGTGTTATAAAGTGTTATACCCAATATAACAGTAGTTTAATAAAGTTAATAACTATTTCCATGAAAAAAATTTCTTTGGCCTTATATCAGGAACTTTTTAAAATTGAAGTGTTTGAGATTAATTGAACTATATTTTCTTTTCACATAAACATTACCGTGTGATTGTCTCAACTACATTGTTCTACAATTGTCCAGTCGTTGAAGCAATTTCGTAGTTCTATTCGTATGCATATCTGCCCGCACGCAGGTTGAGACAACTGCATTTCGATTGAAAATAGAACATGTTTTTTCAGTGTAGATACCTTTTAAGACCTAGGTCCCACAACAACAACGAATTAATATAGTGCTCGTATATTTTAGAAAGGACGAGAGTATTGGTTTATAATTGGAAATATCACATTTCGTTTCTTTTTTAGAACAGGCTAGACATTTGTCAACTTCCAGCACAAAGAATAGAAGAATTTAGAATAACAGAAGGAATGCTGTCAAAACCAGAGGCTTTCTTGTTATTTAACCTCTTAAAATATTTTTGACGGTTTTGGGTTTGGAATTAAGTTTTTTCATATTAACTCTTGAAGACTGTGGGGATTCCTTTAGGAGTTTCCAAAACTCGAAATTGAGGCAAAGCATTCCGCGAACAATGTAGCTTTACTTGCAGGGTCAGAAACGATTAAGTCACAATCATTAATTGGAGGGATAGAAGATTTAGTACCAGAATTTAAAGAATAATTAAAATAAAACTGAAACAAGAGGAATAAATCACAAATGTGTCCAATATAAATTATTTAAATACCAACTTGGGTTTGTGAGAATTGGTAATAATATTATCCAACTTACTAGACCTACCACGTATAAAATTATAAAAATGTAACGGTGTTTATTTTCATGATTGAACGGTTCTTGTAAATCCGGAAACCCCATATGATTGCAAAAGGCATGCGCTATGAATGGTGCTATGAAATGACCGGTTTTGGAAAATAAGTATGCAGAATATATCCCGAATATGGTTGTGTATGTAAATTGAAAACCTGTGAAAGAAAAAAACAAAATTTTGGTTTAGTTAAATTTTAAAGTTATGACAATTTTTAGAATTAGTTTTTGTAAAAAGGTTCAAAAGATTTTATGAACACACAAAAAATGATTTTAAATTATGTTGAGTAAGAACTTTGATAGTAGGCAAATAATAAATGTCACATACTTTTTATAGAAAATACTTTGTAGTCTAGACGAAATAAAATCAGAAACCAGTAGGTTGGCGTTGTTTGATAGACATCATTTGTTTGATAGACATTGACCACTTTGTACAAGACATCCCAAAAGCTAATTAGTTCTTTCTCATGTTAATTGGAACGTTTTACCAAAGATTCGTCAAACATACTTCATAACTGTATGCTAATGCTGTGATATTTTTAAAATAGAAAAAGCTATTTAACCGGAACTGACTAGTCGGAAGTTGCAAAGTTACTATAAACATTACAAAAACCTTATGCATTAAGTTTAAACAAAATTGAATGTCAGAACTGAGTGTTTACAGTTAAAGGAGATTCCAATAAATAGTTGTTCGGACGATTCACTCACTAACCCCTAACCCCTTTGTCAAATTTTAAAAATAACTCAGATCTTCTATATTCTAGTAAACCCGGATGCGTATGCAGCTTATTTACATACCAGAGTTTCTTTAAATAAGATCTCATACGATCACGAACGAAAATAACACGTAATTTTTTCACATTTTCTTAAAAAACACAAAAACTTAGATAGCAATTGTTTATACAAATGCCATTATAAATGCCGGCAAGTTAACAAACAGTATGGTAGGTCAATGACTTTGAGAGCATTATTTTTTTTCATGATATTTGCAAGAGATGATTTTCAATTTTTTGGAAACCACAAAAAACAAAAGATTTATTTTCGACAAAAAAGCACTGGGCCCTCAGTTACGTCAAGATACCATTTGCGTTGAAATCGAGTCATCGGTTGTTGAAAAAGCGTTGGACAAAATTTGGTTCACATACAGAAATACACACCCACATACAGACTGCCAGCTAAAGATTGTCTATAAACAGCTTCAGAAGATCATGAAACGTAAGGATATCATAACAATTCCGATTTCGAAAATCGACCCAAAAACAATAACTTTCCATATTAATTAAAACTTATTCGAATGATTGAGCATGATAACTTCTAGATTTAATTTATTTTACAGAATTAATTTCTGAATCAGAATTCTCTCTAGTCCATTTTTTATGAATTAATTGAACGTTTTTAGCTCACTTTATATAAAATATTCATTGATTGACAAATTGATTAACTCCATAAAACAAAATGTTGAGAAATTGTTTATTTTTCAATAGCCAAACCATTGAATAAATATATAAGGAAGTATCGCTACGTGTAAGTACACAAAAATCGGTGAAGCAGTTTTTTTTAATGTGTTCGTTCTAGGTTACCACTTTCTGTCAATGTCATTTCATTTGTTTACGTCGTATTTTAAAACAAACAAAAGAGTTTTTTCTGTATTTTGTTCTTAAAATACAGAATTGTAATTAAATTTTATACAAATTAGTATTTAAATTATTTTTTTCACAACAATTAATTGTGTTTATATAGCTATTTATTCATAAAAATGGCGTGCTGCATCAAAACATTTTAAAAAAATATCAAAACTACATAGCATTTTGCTGCTAATTTTTTTTTGCTGCATATTTTGATAAAAAATGTTAAAAAAACAATTTAGCATATATTTTTAATATATTTACAATAACTTTGTGTCACAAAATTAACTATTTTCTAATTTAATTTTACATTTAATTTCTCAAATGTAGGGTTGCCACACGTATAAAAAATTTTGTTAGACACGCCCATTCACAGGGAATATTTTGTTTTCTCTAAAGTTTTCTTTTTTTGTTTTCTTTACCCGACTCACTCCTTTGAGTATAGGAGGAAGGGAAGTTGCGTGCGTTCGATTTGCAGATGGCATGGTGATCTTTGCAGAAAGTGAAGAAGAACTGAACAGAATGTTTAAACATCTAAAGGATATGGAAAGTGTGTATGGGCTTAGAATTAATGTGCGAAAGTCAAAGGTAATGAAAATAGGAAAGAAAGAAATGTTAAACATCATCGTAGGTGAAGAAAGGCTAGAACAGGTGGAAAGGTTCAAATATCTGGGAACTGAGGCGACGGAAGACTCGAGTGGAATAAGAGAAATAAAAGCAAGGATGGGTATGGCAAAGCAGGCTTTCAGAGCAACGAGGATACTGTTAAACAGTAAAATAGACATGGTATTGAAGAAAAGAATGATAAAGTGCTTTGTGTGGAGCGTTCTCTTGTACGGATGTGAAACGTGGTCCTTATCAAAAAAGGAAATTAGTGAGTTAGAGTGATTTGAAATGTGGATTTGGAGACGAGTTCTTAAGATCAAGTGGATAGGCAAGGTGAGAAATGAGGAAGTTCTAAGAAGAGTGTAAATATCAATATTTTGCTTTTAATGGTAGTGTTCGGTCGTGCAATATCATAATAAATATCACGATATTTTACGTTAAATTTGTTTCTTCTAACTTCACTTCGTTGAATATTATATTAAACCGGACCGAACATTTAAAAGATAAAAAGATGGATTTATATGTCAACCTTTATAGGTCATTTTTATTTCAATTAATTTTATCACAAAAGATAAATTTAGCCCGAAAGCCACAAAACCAATTTCATCAAGAATAGTTATCACAAAAATGTAAGCTTAAACAAAACAAAACCAAAAGCGTTAACAACCAAAATAAAATATTTTTATTGTCACCTAAATTCAAAACATTTTGACATTTAAAACCAGCAAAAAATCTGATTTTTTTCGTGATAAATGGCTGCGTATAGTACGTCGAAAAATCATGATTATTTTTATCACGTTGTCTCGACCGAACACTAGGAATGTTAACACATGCTGCTGATTGGATTTAGTGGATTCCTTCTCCTCGCAACTAACTAATTTGGAACATTTGGATGTTTTATCAAATTTGCCTGAAGTATCCTAGAATAAATTATCCATATCAAAATTTTTATCAACGGTATACTTGCAGCAAACAATTGTTAATTAAAAGATCAAATACAAATTATGTTTAATACTTACAATTTGAATTTTTGTGTTGTATTTAATTTAAAACACGATTTAAAACAAAAACTTTAATTAACTGCTTCACTTTAAATAAAAATAACAAGTATATGACGTCTTGTTTGTTTATTATTTTTGACAGTCTATAAATGAATTTGTGTTACTCTATTGTAGATTAAAACTTGATCTACCAAAAAATCTAGATTCAGAAAAATATTTTCAGATCAAAAAATGAGCAATCTTTTTGTACAAAAAGAACACGAAATGCAAAAAAGTGATCTGACAACTGCTTTTTTTGCTCTTAGATCCCTTTTTTGCAAAAAGAAAACGACATAAAGTATTCGAACGTACTCCTGAATTTTGTAGTTAATACTAGTTTCCCACCGTGGCCATTTACTAGCTAGTATACTTTTATCTTGTTCACGTGTAGTGTAGTAGTTTTATAAATACGAATGTAGTATGAGCGTTCACCTGGCGTTGTAAGTCGATTGCAACACCTCTGTTGAAGAAATTTTAAAACTAGTTGACAATCGTATATATTTATCATAAGCCTTTATGACGCTAAATTGTTTTGATTTCTTAAAAAAAAGTTAAATTTTCTGCTGCAAATTTTTAAAACTAATTTGCTTTTTACCCCTTATTATTTTAATTTTTTCTATCTTATCATGAAATATTGACCTATTCATATTTTATATGTGATAGTATATTTATTGTTCTATTATCCATTCTTTAACCAAAAGATATAAAAAACTAACAAAAGATTTGCATTTACAACACCTTAGAACGCATGTTGTTGTGGTCTTTAAAGGTTTTTAATATCCAAAACTACCATGCCAGCTAGGATGAGGATTCTAAATTACGTTTAGGTCTTTGGATATCTTCGAATATGCTATAAGTAGAATGAGGATTCTAAATTACGCTTCCCTTAGGAATTTATGAACCTGGGTTTTAAAATTTTATATATCAAAATAATTATAATATATTATTATTATTTAATAATTATAACATATTATTATTCAATAATTAAAATTATATGATACATATTGTAATTCCTAATACCCAACACATATTGCATTAAAAAATGTCGACAATCTGTCAAAACATACTACGCTACGCTACGAAAGTGTTCACGTGGTCCGTAGACGTAGTTCAAAATCTACTCTACTACACTCCACACATTTTGAATGGAGTTCATGCTCTTCGAAGTTGCGACCCATTATAATGATGTCATCAAGATAAACTAGGCAGGCCTTCCAGGTTAAACCATGCAACACGCATTCCATTAGACGTTCAAATGTTGCTGGGGCATTGCATAGACCAAACGGCATCACATTGAACTCCCACAACCCATTGCCAGTAGAAAATGCTGTCTTTCGTCGATCTTCTGGATGCATTTCAACTTGCCAGTAGCCACTCTTCAGATCTAATGTGCTGTACCATTTGGCCCCTGATAGTGTATCCAGTGTGTCATCAATTCGTGGCAGTGGATAGCTGTCCTTAATGGTTACCTCATTGAGCCTTCGATAGTCCACACAAAAACGAGCTGACCCATATTTTTTTCTAACTAGCACCACTGGTGAGCTCCATGGACTCTTAGATGGCCTGATGACTCCATCACTTTTCATTTTGTCCAGCATTTCTTGCACTTCCTCGTGTTTAGCCAGTGGTAGTCTTCTAGGAGGCTGTCTGATAGGATGAGCGTTTCCAGTGTTGATCCTATGTCGCACGATGTTTGTTCTTCCAACATCTTCATCTCCAGTAGAGAAAACACTGCTCATCTTCGTTAATACCCTCTTGATTTCTTTGAATTCGGCTGGATTCATTCTTTTACTAAGATCTTGAAGTATTGCTACTAATGCGGGATTGTTTCTCTGCATGAAGACCTTTTGCTCTCCTTCACAGCTGATTATCTCTTTTATGGTGCTGCATTTGGCGATTTCTTCTCCATGATTGATGACCACTCGTTTATTTGAGAAGTTAATCAGTTGCACTGGAACTACTCCCTCTTTTGCTGCAACTAGCGTTCGGCCAATCATAATGTTTCCCCCAAAGTCGTTGTTAGCTGGCTCAATCATCACAGGTGAATTTTGGTCACTTTTATCTAGTAGCTTAGTCCATATGATTTTCTCAGATTTTGCCGGGATCTCAGTTGATCCATCACTAATAACACGGACCTCAGCATTGTCGTTGGTGGCGTTTAGCACTATTTCTGTGTTTCCATATCTCAGTACGTGGCTTCCCAGATCTAATATAAAATTGTATTCTTTCATGAAGTCAAGCCCAATTATGCAGTCATCTTCTATATCTGCTACAATAAATCGGTGCCTAAATGAATTTCCTCCAAGGTGAACCTCTTGGTCGCTTTCTCCATGAACTAGAACTGTTTCACCCGTAGCTGTTTTTAGGGTGAATCGTCTTGCTGTATCGATCTGACTATCACAAACCACATCTGGACGCACTATTGATCTCGAAGCACCTGTGTCCAAAGTCAACATGCACGATCTGCTTCCAACGGTTGCCTCTAAGACTAGACTACTATTTTCTCTTTTTACTTGTGATACCACCAATGTAGGGCATTGTAATTGAGCCAGCTTTCGCCCTTCAAAACTGGCACAATCTAGTTTCCCGAATCCGGAACGCGGCCTCTGTCTTCCGGGTGTGGCTCCCATTTACATTCTCTTCGGATGTGCCCCAACTTCCCACAGTTCCAGCATCTTACTCTGCTAGATCTACTTCGTTGATTTCGTTCAGGTTTATCTTCCAAACTTTTGACACGCATGATCACTTCATCAAGCGCTGCTTTTATAGGTTCTTCAGTAACTTCCATCTGACGTACTCTATCTGAACCGTACGCTCTTTTTTCAGCTTCCATTTGCAGGGCCAATGCTAAGACTTCTGCAGGTAGCTTCTTTCCGCTTAGATAAAGCTGGTTTCACATTTGCACATCTCGAAGAGCATTGATGAATGTATCAGCTGCCAGTTCGTCTCGGTGTTCAGCGTTATAATTCGGATATGACAGATTAACCAGTCTCACAATGTCAGCCTCTAATTCTTGCAAGGTTTCGCTGACTCCTTGTTTTCGTGTCTTGAGCTGCATGCGATGGAGAGCTTGCATATGACTTTCCCCGTATCTTACTTCTAAGGCCTCCATAATCTTGCTGTAATCACGTTCTGTCGCTGATAGTGTCTGCAAAATTTCAGCAGCAGGTCCCTTCAATGCCAATATAAGCGCGTTTGCTTTTTGCTGGTGCTCCACCCCAGTTGTTGCTATCTCAAATTGCATCTTAAATATCTGATACGATGTAGATCCATCAAATGCGGGTGTTTTTACTCTAGCTGGAGCTGAAGTAGTTGATGGATTGATCATGTTACCTGACTTGCCTTGTGCTATTTCTTGGCGTAATTCACTCGAAAGTTTGCGTAATTTCTCTTCATGTTCTTCGGTAACTTTCCGCAGCTCCCTTTCCACGTTGTTGATTTTCACCTCTGCACTGGATATACGTGACTCGATTACTTCACGTAGACTTTCTTGCTTCGCCATCATATCAGCAAATTGTTGTCGTTGCTCTACTTTTTGTTCTGCTGCCTGTTTTTCTTGTCGGGCCATCATATCAGCAAGTTGTTGTTGTTGCTCTAATTTTTGTTGTTGTTGTTGTGCCATCATTTCTTTCATCAACACCATCATCGGATCAACTGCTGGGGCATTCTGAACTGGAGCTTCCTCCGGCTCTATGTCTATGACCTCTGTGTTTTGGCCTGCTTCTTCTAAAACTTTACGCAGCCGGAATGCAAGTTCTGCCTTCGTTCCATGGATTGGAGCATTCCTTTTCTTCAACTCATCCTTCAGCTGGGTCTGGCTGAGATCACTAATATTTACTGTCTTGACCATTGTTTCAATAATCCCACTTCTGACACCACTGTAACGACTCTTCGTTGGTTCTTTTAGATTATTGAACAAACACGACAGTAAAAAGACAGATCTTTAGTTAACAAAATCCCAAACTTTATTTATCAACCAAATTACAGCAGCTTCCGTTTTTCCTTACAATAAATTCCAGGGTCTCCAATTTATGTACAATAAACTTCGCCGCTTTTCCACAATTTGAATCAATAATATTCGGAATCGTAAAATCTGTATTTACTATTCCCAAAGTTCAGATTCTTTCACTATTAGTACCCAGGCTCAAGTACCTCCGATTATTCCTTATACTTTCGAATATTTGTAAAACACTTTTAATTGCAAAACTAAAACTGACCATCTGATATTTTTGTTTGCTTATTTATATCGAAAAATAAATAAATCGAAACTTCTATAATCCACTAGAAATCAATACTACGTAGTC
Organism: Diogma glabrata; assembly: GCA_963693315.1. Lineage (NCBI taxonomy): Eukaryota > Metazoa > Arthropoda > Insecta > Diptera > Cylindrotomidae > Diogma > Diogma glabrata. The sequence continues at coordinate 368,735 of CAVNZG010000092.1, forward strand.
CGTACATCTGAAATAGGCCACAACTGTTTCCATTCAAACTTGCATTTGTATTAGCGAACTCAAATTTAATTTATGCAAAATGTATTAGGTAACTCCTTTTAATTCATTAATGTAAACATTTGTATAACAAATTTAATTTACATTAATTTATGCAATACAATTTGCAATACAAGTAAAAGATTGAAAAAGGAGTTAACTTTCAATTCATGAATGAGTAAATAAAATTAACCCATTCTGGACGAAGTTTATTACAATACGCTACGTTGTAGTTTTTTTGTGTTCACTTGGCGGTTTTTGAAATACGCTATACTACACTACGCACCACGTGAACAAGATATTTAAAGTGAAAGCAAATTATCATGACAATTGTTTTAAATTTGCTTTTTTCATTTGCTAGCGAGTAATTATAATACTTTTTAAATAAAGTATAATATCGACGGTGTGAAACGAAATTATTATTTGATAGGTTAAATGTCATTTAATGGAATTACATAGTTAAAATTTTGTTTTCTTGTCGTTTTTATCTTGTTAGCTTCATTTCTGAACTTTTATAAATTAAAGTGCATGTTTTAATCGTTGATTATGATATGAATTTGTCTAATATAGCATTATATAAAGTAATAAGACAAGAAGAACGCAGTCAACGTAGCCTTTTGTCTCTCATGAGAGCTTCTTTAAAAAGGAGACGTTACAGAATATAATTAATAAGTATTTTATGCAGTTTAAAAACAGTGGCAGGGCTGGTGTAAATCTAATTCGATTACTTTCTTTAAGTTTTCTTTTATTTTCGCGCGTCACTCCATGGTTTTCCTCTTCTCTGGGTTATAATTTTCATTTTATAAACTATAAATTTAATATAAAATTGACAATACGCGGTACTTTAAAATGCGGGGGAAATTTTATTCTAATATCAAGTTAGGTTTGGTTTCCCACCGAAACGTTATTTTAATATAATATGAACGGTGCGAAATCAAAGTAATATCTAATTTTTGCTATACTACCTAGTAAATTGCTACGGTGGGAAACTAGTATGAGTTGTCGAAATTAATAAGATTTTTAAGTTTCCCATTGAATTTTGTACTACTATTTTGTGTTAAGGCTTTAGATTGTGAAATCATAGGTTTTACTCGCATTATAGGAGGCTTGTCCCCATTTGTAGCCGAAGTTTTTTTTATATTTACTATTAACTAACTTGTTACTATGTATTTAAACCGTGTTGGTATGTTTGGTGCGTTGTCTGTCAATTTACAATTTAGTTCGTTAATAATTTCAGTTAATTTTTCGATATCACTTCCTCTAACTTGCGGAACATTTTCAATTGAAATTAATTCACTCTTAACATCCTGTTAAGTTTTTGTCTAAGTTACGAATTGTCTAATTGTTTTTTTATTGTTAACGTGTGTTGTGTGAAGCAACGAAATTTGTTTCTTTAATTTATGTCGAATTCTTTTCACCCAAATCCATCAAAAAAAAATTGATGTAAATCAAAAATTTCGATTTACATCAAAAAAAAATGTGCAGTTTTTCGTAAATTTTTTTGACATTACTAATATCAACAAAGAAAATTAAAAAAATAAACGTTTTGTTAACGACAATTTTTATATAACTATGAATTGTTTAATTTTGAAGAATTAATTATTGTGTTTTGTATTATATATTTACAATAATGTAACTAACATTTAATAAAATAACTCCTAATAAATAAAAAAACTCGAAAATGGATTTATTAGAATTAAAATATTATATTTCATTGGGCGGATGAAAAAGATGCATCATAGAAAAAAACCAAGACGCTTTTCTCTAAAATGAAGTAATTTAAATTGAAAACAAATATGAATGAATAAAACAAAATTATTTTATTTACAAATAAATTGAAACTTTTATAAATATTTCAATACGCAATTGCAGAATATGCATACGAAATTTTTCAAATTTAAAAGTAGACAACAGCCATTTAAATATCACTAATACAAACATATTCCACATCAACTTTTGTTTTTTGTTCTTTTCAGACCCGAATTTATAAATTGATTTAGAAAAGTGAAAAGAAAACCACATTAAGATTGTCGAGTTTTAAAATTTAAAAACGCTTTTCTTTGAACTTTTCTTTAACTTGTAAATTGGATGTATTTAACAGTTATATTCATTGCGTAAGGTTTGAAATTTTGTGTTTGTATCTGTTAAACTGAAATTTATTTGATTTAGTTCGTTGTTTTGTAATTTTGTTTTAGATTCATTTAAATCATTTGTTAACCTACTTTTCGATTTACTTAATTCCTTAATTGTTTCCGCGTATATTATAAACAAATGTAAATTTTCAAAATTTTTCTGTTTTTTCCCCGCTTAAGATAGGAATTGAGTGTACTAATTTTTAACACTTAAACTTAAGATTATATTTATAAATTTATATTATCTGTGGCACAAGATATAGTAGTTATTTATGAAGTAAAAATTCTCGAATTATGTAGGCAATAGAAGTATATTAATGATATTGTAGTATGTAGGTATGCATTTTTATGGTTCCTAAGAAAATTCATGTTCACACATATGGATGTAGGTAAGCAATCACGTGTCACCCACAAATATTAAAATTTCGGAATTTTTAAAAAGTATAATTTTTTACTAATTAATGAACGTTTTTAAGCTAGTGGAATGGTTCTACTTTTTTAGAATCCTAAAATTGTAACAAAATGTTAAAACAAACTTTTTATACGACATATAACTTTTATAAATATAACGTCAATAACTCAAAATGTTGACATGTTATTGATTATCTACGTCCCAATATACTTTGATGATGTGTGAATACAGGCTTAATCCAAACAAACAAAAATAAAAATAAATATATTTACATGATGTTATAATTGCAGTCCTTTTATTCATTCCAGTTTTAAGTTTTTCAGCCATATGATGAAAATGAGCTGAAAAAAAAGTTAAAAAATCACATTTTTATTTAGTTCAACTTAACAAGTTTGTGGTAAATTATACTAATATAATATCAATCTGTTTTATTTTTAATATTCACTACTTGTCAAATTTGTTTTACTCAAAACAGCAAAAAATCAAATTATTTTGACGTTCTTTTCACTAGAAAAAATTAATTTTTTATGTAGGGTCACATATATATTCTTCAACGATGTTGAAAATAACATATTTTAAAACGAGCAGACAGTTTCGGAGTTCACCAGCCATACGATTAGCCGAGGTTGGTAATGGTCAAGACTCGACAGGTTCAAAAAATGATTGTCGGTGAGTAGAAAACTGTACTTTTTCTGCTACCTTTTTAAACAAAATAATTTTTAATTATTAAATATTTAAAATTTTAAGTTTTGTTTTCGGAGTGCGGTAAAATCACTATATTATAACAATTTATGTTGTTTTTCTTAGAGGCAGAATTTCCACTACTGATTTTACAATTTAAAAATAAAAAACACTATTTATAATATTGAATTTTTGAGATCAATTAAACTCAAGTAAGTAAAGAAGTAATTGGAATATTTTCAATTCAAAGATATGGTTTGAAGTTTCTCAGAAAAAAACTCCATTTCACATTTTTCGTATTTCGGTTGGGATTCGAACCTACCTCGTCAGTGCCCGGCTCGAATCCTTGGGCAGACACGCTATCGATTACGCCGTTGAGGTGATGACAATTTCAAAGTTGAAACTTCTTCATCACTTATTTATTTTTACTTAAGTTGAATTTTTCCACTGTCATTTGACACCATATTATGGAAATGTTTTTACATTATATAGGGTTTGGTGCATTAAATTTCAAATACTTTGTGTGAATTCATAGAATGGCGAACATTTCTATTCTAATTAACATCCTAAGTCACGATTGTATAGTCATTATTGATTGTTTCCAATCAGTGTGAAATCAATGGCTGACAATCAATTTATAGTCCTATATGTATTAACATTAGACTACATTAAGGGAATTTAAATTAATTTTGAATTTTTGAGATCAATTAAACTCAAGTAAGTAAAGAAGTAATTGGAATATTTTCAATTCAAAGGTATGGTACTATTTATAATTTATATTTATAATATTTTTAGTTGAATAAACAGTTGCAAATTCAATCTCTCTGAGGATGAATATAATTTGAAACATGAAAGAGAAAATATTAAAGAAAATGAAAAAATATTATAAATATCAAATTAAAATTTTTAGTTTTAAATTGTAAAATCAATAGTGGAAATTTTGCCTCTAAGAAAAACAACAAATTGTTATTAAATATTTTCAAATATAATTAGTAATTACATACAATTTAGCCTATAAACCGTTAACAAAAACAAATTAAAATCTTGGATATTTATAATATTTATGCTATTAAAACACATATGACGCAAGATGATTTGTATCTAGTTTCTGTCATAAATCAAATCAAATTTAAGAAATAATAAAAAATAAAAGCATCAGGGGTGCATTTCAAAATTAACTATGGTTAACCGCGGTTTTCCAAATGTCGTTCCATAATTACCCACAAAGTAAAAAAATTACTGGGTGACAGATGTACTATCGTTCCAAAACTATAAAGTTAAACTGTCATAGTAAAGTCTAACGTCACTAATTTATCTCTACTAATTTGTGAAATTATCGTATAGCCGAGTTTTCTTGACGCGCTTTTCGCCAGCCATCGCCATTAGACGATCGTTCTAGAGAAAGTAATTGAAAACTGTGACCTCCAATAAACGAACGCTTTCAGATTCGTCTATTTTTTGGTCACACATACTAATAGATATAGCGTTGGGAACTCGGTCTTTGATTTGGAAAGAATCAATAGCTGTGCGGTGGAATTAAAATTGAACAAATTTTTATCACTCTAAACTATTTCTTGGTTCTACTTTACATTTCAGCGTCTCTCTGGGCGGGATGTATTCGTTCGTGCATTTTACCCTTTGCAGATTGGGGACGAATGACTCGTGCTTATGGAGTGTACTATTATCTGCAAAACTTTTAATTAGGTCATGGGTGATTTCCAACAGTTTGTTGATATAAATTAAAAATATGATGTTCCTTTTTTGGGGACTAGCTGGATAGTGACAAACTTCCAACATGAAGAAAAAATTCCAGATTTATAGGATTCGTTAATAGTGGGTGCTAGTTCTTTTAAAAATGGTTTTGAAATAATAGGAGAAATGTTGTCCAGACCGGAGGCTTTGTTGATATTTAATTCCGTTTTTCGATAATTTTGGGTTTGAAATACAGTTCTTTGATATTGACTCCTTTAGACTGGATTTTGGGTATTTCTTTAGGAGCTTCCAAAACGGTCAAGTTCAAAGCGAACAATGTGGCTTTTCTTGCTCGGTCAGTGACAATTAAATCCCCGTCAATAATAGGAGGAATTGAAGATTTGTTAATTTCTTTCTTTCTGTCAATTTTCGTTTCTTCGTTTTCGATTTTCTGTTTTGATATTTTGTTGGCGTTTATATATTGGGGACGATTTACGGGTTTGTAATGTTTTCAAATATTTAATAATCTAAGTTTGTTTCTAAGAGTCAATCTGGCTACCTTGGAAAAGTTAAAACAAATACTTTTGTTGGGATTCGTCCTTGAAAAAAAAAATTCGGAGACTATTGGTGTCCATTTTTGGGAAGTGAAATTTTTTGAAGGATTTGGGAACGCTAGTGCTTAGTAAATCAGTTTTGATAAGTGATATTATTGTATAGTGGTCAGAATTTCTAACACTACCCTTATCGACATTCGTAATATCTCGCATAGATCTGAGATAGAGATCTAGGAGAAAAGTTTTATCACCGCTATTACGAGGAGGCTTGCTTAAATTTCTCTCAATAAACTTTTACATTTAAACCTTACGCTCCTCTTCTTTGCCACGTTTTGGATTTCCCACGAAGGCAGAACTCAAATTCATGATGAAATTCATGAAGAGAAAACCAAACATGATTATAATGGAAATGATTCAACTGATTCTGTTGGTTACTTTAGCTAAACTGCTCACAAAAATCATAATTAATTCAAAAGTCTATTGAATTTTAGTCTAGTGAATTATAATGCTAAACCAGTTAATGGTAACGAATGCTTTCGTATGTACAGAAGATACACACAGCTCTAAAACTGATGAATTAGGTAAAGAAGCTGAACTTTTTGCTCTTTATCATAATTTCACTCAGATAATAGATCAGCCTACCAGAGTGCCTGACATTGTTGGCCAAAAAAGTAACTTGCTCGATTTGTTTTTGATAAATGACCCTACGTTGGTTCAATTTAAAGTATCAGAGCCTTTGGGTGGATCAGATCATAATTTGATCTTCACACATTTAAATATACAAGTACCTAAACAGTTTAAAGCTAATCCTCGTCTTGTTTGGGATTATAAAGCTGCAAATTGGCAGGGACTTAGAGATTTCTTTAAATGGTTTTCCTGGAAACGTAATTGTCTTTCGAGCCAAGATCCAAACATTGTTGCTTCTAATTTTTCAAAAATATTACTAATGGGTATGAGTAGGTTTGTTCCAAATAGTTTGATTGTTCCGAAGGTTGATCGATGGTTTTCAAGTAAATGCAAAAAAGCAATAAAAATTAAAAAAAAGGCTTTTCAAAAGTTTATTCAAAACAAGTCTGATGAAAACCTTAGATTATACCGAATAGAAAGAAATTTATGTAGAAAATTAATAGATGCAGAGAAACATCTATTTATTAGGAAAAAGCTAATAAATTTGCTGAGCACCCTACTGGTTCACGAAATTTTTAAAAAGCCGCCAAGGCTGTTCAAGGAAATTTTTGTAAGTCTTCTATACCTCCTCTTATTGATAGAGATATACCTATTATTGACCCCAAAGAAAAGGCTAATTTATTAGGTAACTGTTTCTCGTTAAATTCTACATTAGTAGAACCCAATTTCCTACCTATACCAATTCCTAGAGTTTCTAACAAAATGGGGCGGATTATTTTTCGTAAAAATGTCATTCGGAAAATGCTCTTACAAATCAATACTAATAAGGCATCTGGACCTGATAGCATTCCTCCAATTATCCTTAAAACTTTTGCTAAAGAGTTAGCACCAATCCTAACTAAAATTTTCTATTTGTCATATAAGAAAGGGATTTTTCCTGATATATGGAAAATGGCTAGTGTACATCCAGTTCCAAAGAAGGGTGCTAAAACGGATCCAAGAAACTACAGACCTATATCAATTTTGTCGGTTGTTTCTAAAGTATTTGAGAAATATGTTAATTTTAATATTATGAGCTTCTTAGAGTCGTCAAAATTACTTAATGAAAGACAAGACGGATTCCGTAAAGGAAGAGCGACGGGAGATTTACTCTCTTTTGTCACGCATATCTGGAACAAGTCGTTTGAAAACCATGGTGAGACCTTTGGCGTTGCACTTGATATTGCCAAAGCGTTTGACAAAGTATGGCACAACAATCTTATTTGCAAATTGAGATGCTACGGCTTAGATGAGCAACTTATTTCTTGGTCACAAAGCTTTATTTCCGAGCGCAAATTTCAGGTCAATGTTGATGGTGTTTCATCGAACATCTTTTCGACTAACGCTGGTGTTCCTCAAGGTTCCGCTTTATCACCTACTCTTTTTCTTCTCTATATTAATGACTTGCTAGGTTCAACAATTAATCCCATCCATAGTTTTGCTGATGATAGCACACTTCATGCGTCACATGAAATGCCAAATTTGCATGCACCATCAAATCTTAATATCGCTAGATCAAACTTGATAGATTCATTAAATATTGATTTAAAAACCATCTTAGATTGGGGAGTTGCTAACAGTGTTGAATTCAACACAAGCAAAACTCAAGGTTGCCATTTTTCTAGGTTATCAACGCCTAATCCATTTTTATTAAAGTTTGATTCAAATAATCTTGAAGAGAAAGAATCTATTAGACTTCTAGGAGTTGAGATTGAAAATAGTATGAAATGGAATTCTCATATTTTTAGCCTGGCAAAGAACGCTGTTCAAAAATTAGGATTTTTGGGTCGTTGTCGTAAGGTTTTTAATAGCGAGCAGCTTCTTTTAATATATAAATCATTTATTCGTCCCTGCATGGAGTATTGTTCTCACATATGGGGAGGAGTCTACATAAGTAGTTTGAAATGTCTTGATTCGGTACAGCGGAGCTGTTAAATTGATCGGCAACTCGACTCTTACTAACGAGCTTGATTCCTTGCAACATAGAAGAGACGTCGCTGATTAGACGGTGTTTTACAAGTATATTATGGACGAACGGACGTCTGCGGAGATCAAATCGATTTTGCCTGAACCAGTAAACTTCGCGCGTTTCACTAGAGCATCAATATCAGCCCATTCTTTTACGGTGCGAGTGACTAGGTGTAGAACTGTCGCTTTTCAACGCGATTTTTTTAACAGAGTTTCTCATCTCTGGAATGCCTTACCGGCGTGGGTCTTTCCTGATAATTTTAATCCTCAAAACTTTAAGATCAACATTAATAAATTCCTCAAAGAAAATTGAATAATATTTTCAAGCCATAGTTCCTTAGTTAGCATGTATCTTCGGATATTCAGAGACGTTGATCTATATTGGTTAACACTAAACATGCCTAACATAGAATAAAAAAAAAAAATTTACACTCAATAAAATCTAGAAGTGCATGCTATACTTAAAAATATATATAGATGTATAATCAGCGTTGGTTAAAAACACTGTTTTTTTTAAAAAAAAACAAAAAAAACTGTTTTTTTTGTTTAAAACGCGTTTTTTATTGTTTAAAACAGTTTTTTTTGTTTTTTTTTTATGTTTTTTTTGTGTTTTTTTTGTTTTGTACTACATTATATGTTTTATACTACAAAGATTCGTTTTTTTTGGTTTTAAATGAAAATATGTAATTGGAGTGAAAAAACTCCAAAGAAAATAAGTGTTTTAAGTATTCTCAGATTAATAAGGGTCGTCTAAAAATTTTTATCTGAAGAGGGTCTGTACGTCCAAATGTTCATAAGGTTCTTTGAAAATGCTTAATATATTCGGAAAGATTCTCAAGATTTTGTGGCTATTCTTAAGGATTGACTGAGAATATTCAAGAAATCTTGAGAATCTTAAACGTTCTCAAAATTTCTTGAATATTCTCAGTAGCTACTCAAATAGTTGTCCCAAGATGACTAAGAATAGTTAACACCTCAATCTAATGGTATTAATTGGTTGTAATAATTGGCTAACGTAAACTTCAGAAATTTGAATTATGATTTGAATTCTGCGACCTACGTATTTCCGAGTCGTGATGCACCTAAATAGTTCAACTTGAAAAGATTATGGAAAACAGGTAAACGATTTGATTAAATAAATAAATTGAGTTTCTGATTGTAAATCACAGATTACGATATTAATATCATTCTTATAAGAATATTCGCTGTAACGATATAGTACATTTAACAAAAAATTTATTGAAAACAACAAGATTTTGAATTTGAATTTTTAAAGCAATATAATTTTATTTAAATTTAAAATATAACCGTAATGTAACGGAGACAAAAACAGACAAAAACGCTGAGTAACGGAGACAAAAATACTGAATATGCGTGTTTGATTATTTTATGCATCACAATTGATGGCCAAAAATAAAATCTGAATCATGTCGTAACTGCATCTAAATTTGATTCATTTGTTCAAAGCATTTGCGACTGGTTTTGAAATTTGATAAAGTTCCTCAACCTATTTTATCAAGCCTTTGTGTAAAAGGTAAGTATCTGGTAAAAAATGTTAATATATATCACTGATATGAAATACGTAAGCTAATCTTTAATTTCCTTTTCAAAATTGCGATGTTCCTTTTGATCCACAAGAATAGCATATATTTACCACTTTTTTATTTAACAATTAAACAAATTGCACTTGCTCCTCCATTGAACGTCTGTCGGGAATCGAATAACACATCCTTCAGCACATTTTTAATAATAGTTTGGCTAGTATTGACAAACGAGTGAACGTGAGATATCACATACCACAGGAAATAGTAGTAAGATATCACTAGCTAGTCAACCCTAAATTTTATCTATGAAGTGTTCTTTGGTAATGGCACGTTATTGCTTACTCGAGCAATCAAGCTTTGATATTTCTCTTTTTGTGGGCTTTAATAATTGAGGACGTCACATAATCAAGGAATATACCACTAGCTGAATTATTGGCAACCCCCTTTTTAATTTTGTAATTTTGCAAATTTTTAAAAGACATTTTCTTTTTATCTCTTATTTTATTTTTATTTTATGTATCCTACCCTGGGTTATGTCATATTTTTTTTCCTTCTTTGAAAAAAAAAAAACAAAACATAAAGATTTGCGTTCATCAACACCTTACAACGCATTTTATTAACAAAAAAAACATATGAAAGCTTTAAAAATTTTTTAAAATTTTAATGACGCTTAAGGTGGGTACCAAAAGGTGCTTTAAGGTGGTCAAATGTATTAAAAACGGTAAAAAACGACAGCGTACAACAGTTCTATTGGATAGCAAATAAGTAACATGGCAATATTTAAAAAAAAACAATTTGTTTTAAACACTGTTTTAAACAAACTCTGTGTATAATTACATATTATTTTATAAAAGGGCTATTATTTTGAAAACGTACATTTTTTTGTTGATTTTTAAATTTTTGATTTTTAAAAAATCTGAAATTTTGATATGTTGTTGGCATTGACAAAAGGAAAAAAGTAATTTCTGCTTTTATTTTTTGTGTACTCGGAATCGGAGTTATGCGCGGTTGAATTTTGAGGCTTTTTCACGTAGTTTTTGGTAATGGTGGCAATGTTTTGTGAATAGGTGCCACAAATTTCATCCGACTTACGTATATTTTTGCAAGTAAAAAGGAAAATAATTGAATAATTGAAATAAGTAAGTTTAAAATTAATAACTTTTCTCTTTTCCGCTAGGCGGCGCGTAAAACTTTGGTTTATTTCAAAGCTCATATCTCAAAAAGTAGGCTTTTTTTTTTTTTGTTTTTCACAAATTTTAAAGTAAACATATGCAGCTATGAAACTGAGAAATAAAAAGTCAGCAATTCAATATGGATTTTTTCTTACGATTTTTTAAAGTTTGGTATTTGAAAAATTCACATGTGTTTTTTTATTAAGTTAATAATCCTGTACTAAATGTGGATCTAATAAATTAAATATTTCATATTTTAACACCTGCAATAAATTTGAACCATTTTCTGTGCGGCTAAATGGTTAAAAACTTATTAAAAATTAATTTAAGTTAAGTGGTAAAATAAAGGAATTTAAATTATTAAAAGGGTGTGTAAAATGTTTATTCATTTTAAAAAATGCCTATTCAGCCCCTTTTTACTAATTAAAATCTCATTAGAGACTCATAATTTTAACATTTAAAATTCTAATGACGCCGACAAACGGTTTTTGACCAAATTATACTTGCATCCAATCAAAATATATTAAATTGTACCTACCTAATTTTGCCTGTTTCTACCTATGTCAAAACTATTTCAAGGGTATATATATATTGATTGGATTGCCTTATAATCAATTATATTCCAAAATATTTAGAAGACATAACGTTTAGAAAAGATAATAATAGAAATGCCTTTCAAATTGTGCTGTAACTTGTACGGTCTCAAAAATCATCAGCGGACATCAAAAAATGTGAAACTGGTCACACCAGCTGTTATTCAAAAAGCTGCGACCCTAAATTTTACTTTGCGTGATGACCAGTTTATATGTGAAACATGTCGCACTTATATCTATAAAAATAAGGTAAATTTAATTATTTTATTAAAATGAATAAAAATTCATATGCAACTAATATTTTCTATACAGCAGCTTTCATGTTCGGAAGCTATTGATAGTGAAATTATTTCTATAAATCAGGATGTTGAAAATGTTCCAACGAACGAAAATATTCAAATACCTCCAGCATCTTTAGATCCATCACCAGTTTCGGTTGATACTATATCTCCACCAGTTCCTGAACTACTTAATGACATTTTAGAAGATATTAACAATGTTCTTGGAAGGTTAGCCGAATCTCCTATCAAACAAAATCATATTACAACAGGAAGTTATAAAAAAATTGCAAGTGTCACATCGGCAATAAGTCAAAGAATATTTCAAGTAGATTCAGTTAAAGTGTTATCACCAAACGAGGAATGTGAATATACATCATGGCTTATGAACCTTAAAAAAGAGTTTAAAGATGCCAGCTGTAAATCAAAACAAGTGTTTTTGTTGACAACTCTACCACGTAAATTTTGGTCAAATCAACGTATCCAGGATGAATTTAATGCATCAAGACGACTGGTAGAATTCGCCATGGATCTGTTGGAAACAGTAGGTCCTTACAGTTGGCCTTAAAGCAAACAAGTCCACAGTTTGTCACAAAATATAGTAAAACAAATTCAAACATACTTCTTATCAGAGGAAATTAGTAGAACAATGCCTGGCCTTAAAGATGTTGTTACTATTACAGAAGGATCGACAAAAATTAAGAAATCAAAGCGGTTGGTGTTATGGAACCTCACCGACATCTACGAAATGTTCTTGGAAGAAAACAAAGAACTCAAGGATTCCACTGTTTTTTACCGGATAACACTACACCCGATAAAATAATTGCCAAAATGTTTTCTTTTTCTGATGATCATAAATATTTCAATTTAAAGGCAAAAAAAAATATATAAATTAATTTTTTAATGTATTTATTTATAATATTGATTAAATTATAATGTTTATAGGAAAAATATTTTTTTAATGTTTTTTTCTAATGTTAGTGTTGGTGATGTTGAAATTATAACAAAATCTTCGATCATTGGGATCTCCAATTCTTATTCTGAATAAAAACCTGTTTCTCAATCGGAAATACACAAAAAATGGTTCAAATTTATTGCAGGTGTTAAAATATGAAATGTTTAATTTATTAGATCCACATTTAGTACAGGATTATTAACTTAATAAAAAAACACATGTGAATTTTTCATATACCAAACTTTAAAAAATCGTAAGAAAAAATCCATATTGAATTGCTGACTTTTTATTTCTCAATTTCATAGCTGCATATGTTTACTTTAAAATTTGTGAAAAACAAAAAAAAAAAAAGCCTACTTTTTGAAATATGAGCTTTGAAGTAAACCAAGGTTTTACGCGCCGCCTAGCGGAAAAGAGAAAAGTTATTAATTTTAAACTTACTTATTTCAATTATTCAATTATTTTCCTTTTCACTTGCAAAAATATACGTAAGTCGGATGAAATTTGTGGCACCTATTCACAAAACATTGCCACCATTACCAAAAACTACGTGAAAAAGCCTCAAAATTCAACCGCGCATAACTCCGATTCCGAGTACACAAAAAATAAAAGCAGAAATTACTTTTTTCCTTTCGTCAATACCAACAAAATATCAAAATTTCAGATTTTTAAAAAATAGTTGTTTTTTTTTCGATGTACGTTTTCAAAATAATAGCCCAAAAGTAAATATATTTTGTGAAAATTGAGTAATCAATTAATCAGTGTAAAATTGAATTAAAATAATTGACGCAGCCCTACTACCACATATAATTTATAATCAAAAATTATCAAACGATTTTTATACCACAAATAGTGGTACATCTCAGACATCCAATTGGCAACTCCCAATGTAGTAGCATGGATAGACTCACTTGATGTAAATATCTAATGTTCAAATATACTGCCCAATGTTCAAATATTTTAATATTTTACTTTTTAATTTTTAACTAAAAGACGCGCAATCATATTGATTGTAAGCTCATTTAATGTGTATTCATGTTTTGTTTTATGTAGATTTCATATGAAAATCTATCTATTTTAAGTTTTATTTTTGTTTTTAATGTGTCACAACAAAAACCATACGCTAAATAAAAAACCACAAATATCTATCAATTTTTTATTCGTATAATTTAGGAAATCTTTTGTGAATGTGTAATTAATATGTATTTATTACATCTAAAACATTTCCAAATTGCCAACGAAAATATTCTTTATAATTCCAAAACATATTGATTTAACCTTGATGGGGTAATTGATAAGTGTGTCTTCCGTAACAGGATTCAAATCACGGTTTTAATGAGGAAGAAGGTTCTAAACCGGCCCGAAAAACGAGAAGTGGAGTTTCTCTCTTAGAAAAAGCCAACTATACCTGTAAATTGAAAAACTTCAAATTATTTCTTTACTTGAGTTTAATTACTCACAAAAAGCCCTAATTATTGACTCAGCGTTATTTATGCTAAACAGATAAATAAAACACAAATAAACGAAAACTTGATATACATTTCTTATTAGACTAATATTGCTTAAGATTATCGGTTATTCATTAGGTTAGTATAAGACTTATAAAGTTGCATGGTGTAAACTTTTTTTTTTTCAAAATCAAATTCCATGACATTCCAGAACAAATATATGAATTTTCCATGACTTTTTTTAAATTCAAAGTTAGGCATATTTCGTGTTAATTATAATGGATTATAAATTAACGTTTTGAATATCCAAAGATACCATGCTAACTGTGGTTTGAGAATATAAATCAAGTTTCTTTAAGAAATTTTTTGATGTTGGGTTTAAAGTTTTGGGGATTCAAATTGCCAGGAAATACCCACGCAGGTAAGGCATTCCAGAGATGAGAGACTCTGTTGAAAAATCATGTTGCAAGGCGACTGTTCTACACTTTGTTATTTGAACCGTAAAATGATGAGGTGCTACGGGTACTCTGGTGTTGCGTGCGAGTTTGCAGACTCAGGTAAAATTGCTGCGGATGCCCGTTCATCCATAATGTACTTGTAAAAAACTGTCAGATCAGCGAAATTTCGTTTATGTTTCAAGGAATCAAGTTCATTTGTAAGACATGAATTTCTGATCAACTTAATAGTTCTCCGCTGTATATAATCAAGACATTTTAAACTCCTTATGTATGCTTCACCACAAATGTGAGAACAATACTCTAAGCAGGGGTCTATAAAAGACTTTTATACTAAAGAAGCTGTTCGCTTCCTTTAGTATAAAAATGTTGTAATGAATGCGTCTTTCTTTCTATATTTCTGTGTATAACTTTCGTACCCCCATTTCGTTCTTTTAAAGACTTTCGTACCCAAAAATCTAAATAATTTCTGTCTTTCCGCATAAATTCAACAAAAAATAAACTGTCGCTTCAAAACATACCGCTTATACCGCAATAAACACAACTCTTCCAAATACAGCACGCAATATGATTAAAACGTGTGAGTGCAAAAGACAAGTAACAAATAAATATTTCTTCCAATCAAATTAACATTGTTTTATATCGCAGACCGTTTCTGATGCAGTATACAAACCTCTACATATAACAAGTTCCGTGTCAGTTAAGAATGTTAACCGTTCAGGTCAATCAATCAATCGAGTTTATTAAATTTGTTTTGCCTTATTTTGTTAGCTAAACAACACATTTTCAATTTTATAATTACTAGTTTAGAATATTGCACGTGTTGGCAAACGGAGAAAATAATTTCATTACCTAAAAAATATTACGTAAACGATGTCATGGATCTTAGACCCATTTGCATCTTATCAAAAATTTCAAAGGCATTCGAAACAAAGGCAACCTCAGAATAATTTGCTCTCCGATGTTCAAGCAGGTTTTCGCAAGAGTTTTAGCAATGAAACTACTCTGTTTAAACTAATTGACGATATTATAACTAGTTTGGATGTCCAGTACACACACTGAAAAAAAAATTGAAGTTCATGACAACCTCATCTCGAAGTTGGCAGTTGATTATTCATGCAAAGAAAAATTATATGCAAACAATTTCACTGTGATTGGGACAACTACACGATAACATTTTCCTAACAACAGAATGAGGTTTATTTAAAATATAAAGTGTTATATCCAATATAACAGTAGTTGAATAAAGATAATAACTATTTCCCTAAAAAAAATTTTCTTTGGCCCTATATCATGAATTTTTCAATTTAAAGTTTAAGTATTTGAGATTAATTGAACTATAGTTTATTTTCACATAAATATCTCGTGTGATTGTCTCAACTTCATCGATTTATAATTGTAGAGTTGTTGAAGCAATTTCGTAGTTTGATTCGCCATATGTGACCGCACGGTGAGGTTGAGACAATTGCATTTCGATTGGAAATAGGACATGTTTTTTTCAGTGCATTTATTCTAACATTGTTAGATTTTTCAAAAGCTTTAACACGGTTAGTCGCAAGATTCTGTTAAGTAAGCTTTTGCGTCTAGATTTGGGGTTTCATTTACTTCCTTTAATCACTTCATTCGTACATAAAAGGAGAAGTTCAATGGGTTATATATGTAATAGAATTGTATCCGATGAGCATCATCTAACATCTGGTGTGAGTGCTCCAGAATCTATTTTAGGACCACTGCTTTTTGTTTTATTTTTTAATGATCCACACAATGTATTGAAGTTTTGTAAAATTATAATGATTGCTAATTCAACTAATTGTTACCAAATGCCGCTAAATCACAATGCTTACTGTTAACTAATTAAAAAGCAGAGCTATAAATCTGACATCATCTCCAGTTAAGCTTGGGGATACATTCATTCCATATTCGATAGCCGTCGTAGTTTGGGCGTTATAATGGACAAAAATTTGACGTGGGTCACAGTCACGTAAATAATATCTGCTTTCTAAAGTCGAATTCGATGTCGACCATTGAACAAGTGACAGCTAAAAAGTTTTGAACAAGCAATTTTAATATATGTATCAAATTTATTGAAGAATTTATGTTTATTTAATTAAAAACATTTTGAATAAATTTAAAAGTTTTTGGAATTGTTGTGTAATTGTGATTAAATGTAAATTGGTACTTTATTTTGTAAAAAGTAAATTGGTGGTTAACCCTATAAATTGAAATGAGTGACGAGGAAGAAGAATGCGGGAAATGCAAAAAGAAGTTTGTTTATAATAATAGTATTGGATGTGAAGGAGTATATATATATGTATATATGTATATATATATATATATATATATATATATATATATATATATATATATATATATATATATATATATATATATATATATATATATATATATATATGTATATGTATATGTATATATATATGTATATATATATGTACTAGCGGGACCCGGCGTGCTTTGCTACGCCTATAAAAAAGTTTGTGCGCGTACATTTTATTGAATTAGAAAAAATAATTTCAAAGAGTCGGATTAAGAATAGAAAGCGTATTTTTTAATTTTTCCGTTTGGGAAATATGAATAACAGAGAGCATTAGCATTCTAGCTGATCAATCTAGATAGATTGAGAATCGAACGGCATGTCAAAATTTGAAAGTGATTGGTAAAGAGTTTTGGAGAAATTTTTAACCTCGTTGTCGAATTTCCAATTCGATTAGCATTCGCACTATTAATAAGTCACAAGGCCAAACAATGTCAATTTATGGGCTGGATCTAGAAACCTCGTGCTTTTCGCATGGTCCATTATATGTTGCGTGTTCGAGGGTTGGAAAATCTTCAAGTTTTATCGTATATGCCCCTGAAAATATTGCAAAAATTATAACAATATCAAAATTTGAAACTTTTTACAAAATTTCAAAAATTATAAAAAAATCAAAAATTCAAACTTCTTCAAATTCTAAAAATATTCCAAAAATTCTTACAAAATCAAAAATTGAAGCTTTTTTCAAAATTCTAAAAATATTTATAAAATTCAAAATTCATAAATTCAATTTGTTTTCAAAATTATAAAAATACTAACAAAATTAAAAGTACAAACTTTTTTCAAAATTCCAAAATTTATAATAAAAACAAAAATTTAAACTTTTTCAAAATTCTAAAAACATTTCAAATTCTTACAAAATCAAAAATTGAAACTTTTCCAAAAATATTGAA
The DNA here is from genome assembly GCA_963693315.1 of Diogma glabrata. Taxonomy (NCBI): domain Eukaryota; kingdom Metazoa; phylum Arthropoda; class Insecta; order Diptera; family Cylindrotomidae; genus Diogma; species Diogma glabrata. The sequence continues at coordinate 386,546 of CAVNZG010000092.1, forward strand.
AAAATTTAAAATTCACAAATTCAAATTGCATGTTCAATCACATTTCATGACATACAAATAATTAATTTTATTTTTTTCCAAAAAATTGGGTAAAAATTAAACGAAACATTCTTTTGACACACTGACAATATTTTTTTGACAAACTTATAATGAAATAATCTACTTTTTGATCTCACGTACGAATCCCGACTATCAAGATTTCTTTAAACTCAAGGTTACTAGTCATTATCACCTAAAACTACCGTTTTTAAGCAAAAAATATGAATATTTCCTTGTTTTGACACTCTTGACGATTTTTTGACACACTTCTGGTACAGTTATCGAACATATCGTCCTGACGGCTATTTTAATTGAGTGTACCTGTTTTTAGAAATAAAAATTTTTGAAATCCTTTCAGCGGTTTTCTAAATTTCGTAGGTGGTGACGGACGACCGACCAGCAGACAGATATACATTTTTTTTTGCTGTTTTAAAATCGTTTTGACCTGAAACGTTGAGAAATGCCCTAAAAAGTGGGGGTAGGAATTTCACTTTTGGCTCGAGAATGTAATACTTATGTCTTTCAGACCGAAGTAATTGAAAAAAATTGTATTCCCGAATAGTTTCGTTTAATAGCCAAAAAATTCAAGTTATACAATACAGCCACTATTATTGATCTCAATGAATTGGAGGTAGAATGTCGATCAGAATTGATAATCGCTGACAAATTTTATCTACAAATATATTGTAGGTGGTACGAAGTTCACCGAGTGGGTCTTCTAGTAAAAATTTGTAATTTTAATTTAAATCAGTGCTAATCGGTGTACAATATTTTTAGTTAACCTGTTTTTTGCTAATACAATAAGATTTGCTGATTTACCCACACGTGAGCATGCAACATATAGTTGCCCATGGGAGAAACATGGATTTGCCAAGTCCAAGCCACAAATGGAAATTGTTTGTCCTTGAGACTTATTAATGGTCATGGCGAAAGCCAAACGTATAGGAAATTGAAGTCTTTTGAATGGTATTGGAGAATCTGATGGTATCAATGGAGAATCTGATGGTATCAACTTTTTATTATTATTTTTTAATATCAGCACAATGCTTTAAACTGTAGCTACCTTCATTCTTTATTGATCATGAGGAAAAAGTTAAGAAATTTTAAACTTTTTCATTGAGAAAAATATATTTCAAAAATAAATTTTTTTTTCTCAAAATAAATTTTCATACAAACTTGGTAAAAGTAATTTCATTGTGCATGCACTGTAATGTTTTTGGAGCTTAAACTGTTTCTAAACGTTAAAGGCTCAAAATAGCTAAACGTTAAAGGCTCAAAATAGTTTTTATGCCTTTTTGGACAATTTATTAACCTTTCAAAAACGTCCATGAAATAATGACTGTCCATGAAATAATGATTTTAAGCGGCGTTTAAAAGTAATATTAGAAAAGAAGTAATAAATTATGTGCAATACCCTAACAAACTATTGTTTTAATACAGATTTAGTGACAATACAAATTAGTTGTCATCATTATAGCATTTACTGTTTTTTGTCAAACCAAATTTGAAATTTTCCACCTTCGTGATTTTGAATCTAAAATATAAATAAAAACCAAAAAAGCAAAAAAACGGAACGACGTGACTTGATTCGTACTCGAAACTTTTTGGTTGATAGCTCATGTTATTGGCCATTACGTTATCTAGACGTATTTACTACTAACCGTAATTTTGGGTATTCATAGAGAAATCATTAAAATTAATAAACTTTAAAGTCGTGTTGTCAAAATTCTAATGATTTCTAATGAATTTTAATGGTTTTACGACGTTCGGTAAAGTAGATTTTTTCTGTATTATTTGCCGTGACTCATTTCTCAAAAATGCCGATGAAATTGAAATTTAGTCGTTTTTCGCAGAAATATTATTTTTTGTTTTGCTTTATCTTCTACAAAAATTAAATTACGAAAAAACAAATATTGAAAAACAAATATTACATGAATTTCAACACCACAATCTGGCAAAATTTATTCAAATGCGATAGCAGAGTAAATTGAAATTTTTGAGTCGTTTTGCAGATTCAATTTCATCGATAATGGGCCACGGCAATTATTATTTTAAATAAAATTATTATTTTTAAACAAATTTATTAGTACTTACACAATATTAATTTATTCTTGTAAAAAACTTATTATTTTGAAGTTAAAAATAATAATAATTAAATGATACACAACACAATTCAAAAAAAAATAATTCACAAAATAGAAAGAGCTATGCGTTAAACTTCAAAACTGCATCATTATAATAAAAAGTTGAAACCAACAGTTTTTTCGGGGCCTACGCTGATGATTTAAAAAGTTCATGATTAAGTTGTGTCACTTACGTTAAATGTGTTTACGAAATAAATTTAACATTCAATTCGCAATTAAAATATATTAAAACATTTAATTGAGATAAAAACTATCCTATCGAGTATATATTAAGCGTAATATATAAAATATTATTCTTAAGTCGCTCAAACATGAAAATTGCCAAAATTTCCCATACAAACTTGTATGAAAAATTTAACCTATTTTCGTATTTCTTTTACGGACAGAAGAAAATAAAGTATTTTATATATTATGCTCAATATTGTCAGGAATTGTCAGTAATAGTTCATAAAGAAACTTAAATTATTTAATTGTCAGTATAATGAGAAATTTCATAGATAATTTTTAAAATTATTCAAATTGTGTTTTGAATGAAATCCCATATAAATTTTATTGAATTTATTCTCTTTTCCCCCTTTTGCAGCGCCAAAAGAAATTTAAATTATTTAATTGTAGCAAAATGAGAAATTTCATAGATAATTTTTAAAATTATTCAAGATGTGTTTTGTATGAAATCCCATATAAATTTTATTGAATTTGGTTTCTTTTCCCCCTTTTGCAGTGCCATTGCAGCAAACACCGGAACAAAATAATCGCTCAATAACATATTTGATAGTCTATATGGGCCCTACATGGATGATTAAAAAGTCGATAAAGCAGGTTTGACAGTAAATTAATTAATTTACGCCGCCATCTGAAAGTTTGCTTCTGAACTATCCATATTTAACATTTAATTCGTAATTAAAAAATATTTAGGCGTTCAATCAAAATAAAAACTATCCTATCTCTCAAGTTGGACCATTATACATACCCTGAACACAATTTTATTAAGATTGGTTACGTTGTTGCGGAGTTTATCGCGGACAAACATCGTGACATGTGATTTTTATATATATATAAGAAAGATATAAGATAAGATAAGATAAGATAAGATATAAGATAAGATGTGTGTATACTATATATATG